>SJYT01000969.1:78840-121580 GCA_006410635.1 Cephalophus harveyi | reverse complement strand
ATATTCTTGAGAGTCCCTTGGACTGCAAGGAGATCCAACCAGTCCATTCTGAAGGAGATCAGCCCTGGGATTTCTTTGGAAGGAATGATGCTAAAGCTGAAACTCCAGTACTTTGGCCACCTCATGCGAAGAGTTGACTTATTGGAAAAGACTGTGATGCTGGGAGGGATTGGGGGCAGGAGGAGAAGGGGACGACCGAGGATGAGCTGGCTGGATGGCATCACTGACTCGATGGATGTGAGTCTGAGTGACCTGCGGGAGATGGTGATGGACAGGGAGGCCTGGTGTGCTGCGATTCATGGTGTCACAGAGTTAGACACGACTGAGTGACTGAACTGAACTGAATTGACTGATTTCTAAGTATTTGATTCTTTTCATCGTGATGGTGAATGGAATTTTTTTCTTAATTTCTCTTTCTATTTTCTCATTATTCATGTATAGGAATGCCAGGAATTTCTGTGTGTTGATTTTATATCCTGCAACTTTACTATATTCATTGATTAGCTCTAGTAATTTTCTGGAAAAGTCTTTAGGGTTTTCTATGTAGAGGACGATGTCATCTGCAAACAGTGAGTTTTACTTCTTCTTTTCCAATTTGGATTCCTTTTATTTCTTTTTCTGCTCTGATTGCTGTGGCCAAAGCTTCAAAAACTATGTAGAATAGTAGTGGTGAGAGTGGTCATCCTTGTCTTGTTCCTTACTTTAGGGGAAATACTTTCAATTTTTCACCATTGAGGACAGCAAGGAAGCTCCACAATAAAGAGAACTCCACAAACTCCCAGAATATGGAAAGGCCACCCCAAATACAGCAATAAAGACAAGACAAAGAGGCAGAGAAATATCCTGCAGGTAAAGAAACAGGATAAATGTCCACCAAACCAAAAAAAGAGGAAGAGATGGTGAATCTACTTGATAAGAATTCCAAATAATGATAGTGAAAATGATCCAAAATCTTGAAAACAAAGTGGAATCACAGATAAATAGCCTGGAGATAAGGATTGAGAAGATGCAGAAAGGTTTAACAAGGACCTAGAAGAAATAAAAAAAGAGTCAATATATAATGAATAATGCAATAAATGAGATAAAAAAAAAAACCACTCTGAAGGAAACCAACCTTAGAATAATGGAGGCAGAAGATCGGATAATTGAGGTAGAAGATAGAATGGTAGAAATAAATGAAACAGAGAGTATAAAAGAAAAACGAATTAAAAGAAATGAGGACAGTCTCAGAGACCTCTGGGACAATGTCAAATGCCCCAACATTCGAACCATAGGAGTCTCAGAAGAAGAATAAAAAAAGAAAGACCATGAGAAAATACTTGACATAATAGTTGAAAACTTCCCTAAAATGGGGAATGAAATGATCACCCAAGTCCAAGAAACCCAGAGAGTCCCAAACACGGTAAACCCAAGGCAAAACACCAAGACACATATTAATCAAATTAACAAAGATCAAACACAAAGAACAAATAAAAGCAGCAAGGGAAATACAACAAATAACACACAAGGGGATTCCCATAAGGATAACAGCTGATCTTTCAATAGAAACTCTTCAGGCCAGGAGGGAATGGCAGGACATACTTAAAGTGATGAAAGAAAATAACCTACAGCCCAGATTACTCTACCCAGCAAGGATCTCATTAAAATATGAAGGAGGAATCAAAAGCTTTACAGACAAGCAAAAGCTGAGAGAATTCAGCACCACCAAACCAGCTCTGCAACAAATGCTAAAGGATATACTCTAGACAGGAAACACAAAAAGGGTGTATAATCTCAAACCCCAAATAATAAAGTAAGTGGCAATGGGATCATACTTATCAATAATTACCTTAAACCTAAATGAGTTGAATGCCCCAACCAAAAGTCAAAGCCTGGCTCAGTTCAGTTCAGTTCAGACTGACTGTCGTGTCTGACTTTTTGCGACCCCCTGAATCGCAGCACGCCAGGCCTCCCTGTTCATCACCATCTCTCGGAGATCACTCAGACTCACGTCCATCGAGTCAGTGATGCCATCCAGCCATCTCATCCTCTGTTGTCCCCTTCTCCTCCTGCCCCCAATCCCTCCCAGCATCAGAGTCTTTTCCAATGAGTCAACTCTTCACATGAGGTGGCCAAAGTACTGGAGTTTCAGCTTTAGCATCATTTCTTCCAAAGAAATCCCAGGGTTGATCTCCTTCAGAATGGACTGGTTGGATCTCCCAGTCCAAGGGACTCTCAAGAGTCTTCTCCAACACCACAGTTCTCTTGTTGTCTGCAGGAGACCCACCTTGAAACATAGGACACATACAGACTGAGTGAAGGGCTGGAAGAAGATATTCCCATGCAAAGAGAGACCAAAAGAAAGCAGGAGTAGCAATACTCAGATAAAATAGACTTTAAAACAAAGTCTGTGAAAAGAGACAAAGACAGACACTACATAATGATCAAAGGATCAATCCAAGAAGAAGATATAATAATTATAAAAATATATGCACCCAACATAAGAGCACCACAATATGTAAGACAAATGCTAACAAGTATGAAAGGGAAAATTAACAGTAACACAGTAATAGTGGGAGACTTTAATACCCCACTCACACCTATAAATAAACTAAACAGAAAATTAACAAGGAAACACCAACTGTAAAAGATACAGTAGACCAGTTAGATCTAATTGATATTTATAGGACATTTCACCCCAAAACAATGGGGTGAATTTCACCTTTTTCTCAAGCGCACACAGAACCTTCTCCAGGATAGATCACATCCTAGGCCATAAATCTAGCCTTGGTAAACTCAAAAACATTGAAATCATTCCAAGCATCTTTTCTGACCACAATGCAGTAAGATTAGATCTCAATTGCAGGAGAAAAACTATAAAAAACTCCAACATATGGAGGCTGAACAACACGCTGCTGAATAAACAACAAATCATAGAAGAAATCAAAAAAGAAATCAAAATATGCATAGAAATGAATTAAAATGAAAACACAACAACCCAAAACCTGTGGGACACTGTAAAAGCAGAGCTAAGGGAAAGGTTCATAGCAATACAGGCATACCTCAAGAAACAAGGAAAAAGTCAAATAAATAACCTAGCTCTACACCTAAAGCAACTAGAAAAGGAAGAAATGAAGAACCCCGGGGTTAGTAGAAGGAAAGAAATCTTAAAAATTAGGGCAGAAATAAAAGCAAAAGAAACAAAAGAGACCATAGCAAAAATCAAGAAAGCCAAAAGCTGGTTCTTTGAGAGGATAAATAAAATTGACAAACCATTAGCCCACCTCATCAAGAAACAAAGGGAGAAAAATCAAATCAATAAAATTAGAAATGAAAATAGAGAGATCACAACAGACAACACAGAAATACAAAGGATCATAAGAGACTACTATCAGCAATTATATGCCAATAAAATGGACAACGTGGAAGAAATGGACAAATTCTTAGAAAAGTACAATTTTCCAACAGTAAACCAGGAAGAAATAGAAAATCTTAACAGACCCATCACAAGCACAGAAATTGAAACTGTAATCAGAAATCTTCCAGCAAACAAAAGCCCAGGTCCAGACGGCTTCACAGCTGAATTCTACCAACAATTTCGAGAAGAGCTAACACCTATCCTACTGAGACTCTTCCAGAAAATTTCAGAGGAAGGTAAACTTCCAAACTCATTCTATGAGGCCACCATCACCCTAATACCAAAACCTGACAAAGATGCCACAAAAAAAGAAAACTACAGGCCAATATCACTGATGAACATAGATGCAAAAATCCTTAACAAAATTCTAGCAATCAGAATCCAACAATACATTAAAAACATCATATAGCCTGACCAAGTGGGCTTTATCCCAGGGATGCAAGGATTCTTCAATATCCACAAATCAATCAATGTAGTACACCACATTAACAAATGGAAAAATAAAAGCCATATGATTATCTTAATAGATGCAGAGAAAGTCTTTGACAAAATTCAGCATCCACTTATGATAAAAACCCTCCAGAAAGCAGGAATAGAAGGAACATAATAAAAGCTATATATGACAAACCCACAGCAAACATTTTTTATTTTTAAAAATGAAAAAAATTAAAGACTACTCCCTGAATTAATGAATAGCACTTGTTTTCCTCTGTTCATCCTAAATCCGCAGTGCCTACATAACATGGACTAATGTCATAGCCCTTTATCATTTGCCATCAATATGCCCAGCCTTTGCCATCAAGTTCCTCTCATCTGGAATGATCACTTGGCTTCCTTGCATCCAACCCAAATCCAGCCTTTGTGGTTCAGCTTTAGTGTTTCCTTTCCAGAGCTTCTGAAAACCATACTGGTCTTCACAAGGCATCTTTGTGTAAACTTAGGTCTCACCACCCCATTTCATGCTTCATTATTTAATTCATTGCCCTGTTGTTTTATGTACATTATCCTATTTCCCCAGTTCACTTGCAAGTCTCCTGAAGGCCAGATGAATTCTGTGTTCTCTATGTTTCCCTGCATGATGTTAACAAGCTGGGCAGATCATCATTTTATGTGAATTGAAAGGTTTACATCTCTGATTTGCAAAACCTTCTCACATCACAACATAGTAAGAGGCAAAAAAGATTGCTGAGATATTATACATCTAAATACTAAACTGCAAGAAGAAGTTCTGGAAAGTTTCTAGAATAAAAATAAATGTATCTGGGGCTCAAACACAAGCCTAAGGAATTTAAGGCTTTGGCTTCTTCCATGGGCCCATCCTTTTGAGAATTCACAGTTCTTAGGCTGAAGGAGACAGTTAGTGTGACACAGGTACTGGAAACCTGAAATGCTTTCTTCAAGGTTTAAATCAATGATAAAGACATGTCCGGTCATCTTAAAATGACTCTCTTGACCCCTTCAGGCCACAATTCACATATGCTACTGTGCAGCTTTAAGCATCTTCCTCTTGTGAAATCTTTAGGATTTACTTAATAATTAAGTAGACTCTAAATAAGCTTTCTAAGAAATATTTGGGATGAAAATTTCAGGCAGCCAAATTACTTCTATGCTCAGCCATATGAAAAACAATCCCATCTGAAGTCACTTGGAAGGTAATACCAGGAAATCGTTTTCAGCATTACAAGCCATATTAAGAAGTTCAGTTGAAGTAATCTACTAACTTGAATAAAAGAACTACAGAATGCTTAAGACTATCTGCATTGCCTCCTAACAGCACTGATGAGACATTTATTAAGTGAGTAAACATCAAATCTTCCTACATTACACTGTTATAACAGATAGGTTATTAATTTTATCAGTTGTCACTAAAGTAGGGAAAATAAATTTCTAAGATTGAAAAAGGATGATTCACATGTTTTTCTAAAATGTAGCATTTATTGGCAATATAGAAACTGGAAAACTCAAAAATGCACATTAATGGAATAATTATCAGTAGTTAATATGATACTTGTTTATATTAAGATATAAACAATTGTTTATACCTTAATGTTTATATTAAGATATAAAATGTTTATATTAAGATATAAAATGCCAGGGACTCTTGAGAATCTCTTGGATTGCAGGAAGATCAAACCAGTCAATCCTAAAGGAAATCCAGTCTTGA
Source organism: Cephalophus harveyi (assembly GCA_006410635.1). Lineage (NCBI taxonomy): Eukaryota > Metazoa > Chordata > Mammalia > Artiodactyla > Bovidae > Cephalophus > Cephalophus harveyi. Next base: position 116,019 of record SJYT01000969.1, on the reverse strand, counting down.
ATATGCATTGGAAGGGCTGTTGCTGAAGCTGAAGCTCCAATACTTTGGTCACTTGATGCGAAGAGCCAACTCATTTGAAAAGACCCTGATGCTGGGAAACATTGAAGGCAAAAGGAGAAGGGTTTGGCAGAGGGTGAGATGGTAATATAACGTCATTGGCTCAATGGACATGAATCTGAGCAAACTCAGAAATAGTGGAGGACAGAGGAGCCAGGCTTGCTAAAGTCCATGGAGTCACAAAGAGTCAGACATGACTCAACGACTGAACAACAGCACCACCACCACAATAAAATGCAAAATGTATACAGTGAAGTACATATACAGCTCCATGAACTTTTACGTATATACTCACCCATGTGACAACCAACCACATTAATACATAGCACATTTCCAGTCGAGAAGAAGGCTCCTGCCCACCTTTCCCAGTCAAACCCTACCACCTGCTATAAGGTACTCATTGTCCTGATCTCTCTCACCATTGGTTAGATGTTTTGACTGTGAAAATATGTGTAAGTGAAGATATACACTGTATATACTTTTGTGTCTGGCTTCTTTTCTCAACACTTATCCATCTTGCTGTGCATATTCATAGCATGTTCTTTTTCATGTTTGGCAAAATTCCATTGAATAAGCACACCACAATATATTTATCTGTCCTCTGTCCATGGACATTGAGGTTTTTCCAGTTTTTTTATTATTATGAATAAATATGCTATGAACATTCTTGTACATGTCTTTTGATGAACAGAAGTACTCATTTCTCTCGTGAGAGTATAGCCAAGACTGGGATTGTTGGCTCAAGAGTGAACCTATTTGTGAACTGCCAAAAGATTTTCTTAAGTGATTGAACAGGGATATATTTTAATTCATGAAGACAGTTTGTGAATACAAGGTAAATACTATTGCACAGTTAAATTGTGACTTTTGTTTCTGGTTTATTAACATGAATCAACATGTTGAAAATATATTGTGTTACATAGGCACAAAAAGTTGACCAGCTCAAGTGCTGGTTGGAATTAAACGTGAAATGATTTTGAAAGTTCCATTTAAAAGTTCAGCTTTACAAAAGGGTATTAAATAATTGTAACAGTAAGTTCTGACATTTAGTGAATTACTCTTCCCTTTGCAGTATTGGGAATTAATGTTTGGAGATGAAAATTAATGGTAATTTAGGAAAATGTGTTAAATATGTTTGCTTTGATCAAACACGAAGGCATTGTTCAAAGCATATACATGAGAAAGGATGATTTGAGCTAAAAATAATTTGTCAAATGATTGTAGCTTTTTCCTTCTATGCCTGATAAAAATAACATTCTGATATCCCAGGCCCATACCATTGTTTTTCTATATTTTTATTTTGTTCTCATAAAGCTATAGAGTATTTTTTTTTCATGTCACCAGGAATTGTCTGCTTGCTTTCACTGTAATTTGCCTGCCCCTAATTTATAAGTTCTTTTGAAAGGAAGAGGTGGGTCTTTATCTGTAGACAGGGATTGACAACTGAAGAGCACTAGTTTTTCTGAGCAGAGACGCACACAGAGGTTTCATGTCATGTGACTCTGAATGTGAAATAAGAGGTAATTTTGCTTTTTCTGTTCCAGTTATCTCAAGGATCTCCAGAACCAATTGAACCCAACTTTTTCACAGCAGATTACCACTTATTGCATCATTCATTGGGTGGAAACAGCCTGTCCTCAAATGACCCAACAGGTAACAGTCTTCAACACAGGAAATATGGCTTTTATGAAGAAATAGGTTATTTGGATCAACAGCTATCCTTAAAAGGTTATCTTCAACTTAAAATGAAAGAGCTTATTTTGATTATCTGTGGTGATAGTTGAAAGGGACATACAGTAGGAATCTAGAAATTCCCTCAGAGTTATTTTACCCACTTGTGACAGCTTCCTCCATTAGTTATTAATACCATAAGCAAACAGAATCTGTGTGGGTAAATTGAATTTCTTTTTATTTCTTCGTATCTGGTGATGGGAAATCAAATCCCCAAAGCATTCATGGAAATAAAAAGCAGATATGAAGAATTTGAATAAAACAGAAAATTTGAAACTCACCTGAAGAATCCAAATCATATGTATTTGTTTTTTTGTGTGTGTGTGTGTGTAAAAATTTCATATAGGGAGGCAATATAACATAGGGATTTAAAGCACATATTCTGTAAACCTGGATGCCTACATTCAAATCTCAGCTAAACCACTTAGTAACTGATCTTGAGAAAATTATTTGGCCTCATTGAATCCCAGGTTTTTTGCCTATAAAATGGGAATAAAAATGGTACCTACATTTTAGGATTATAGCAAGGATCAGTGTAACTATATAAAATGTGCTTAGCCAGTATGTAGGGACTCAGCATAAGGACCTTCTTGTGATATTTGACCCCCAGAAGAGATCTTCAAGCTACTCTGAGGTTACAGAATTCCTAAGTAATTTTTGAATCCCTGTAAACTATAGTTATATCTCTCAGTAGGGCAGACAGATGTGAAGCTTATATGGTTAAATGAAGACTTTCCATCTCCTCAGCCAAAAAGAATCTTCAAGTCTGCTGTGCTTTTGTTGTTGCCTAATTTAGGCAAATTATGTCATGTATTAATTGTCAAACTTTCCCTAAGTCTTGGACTCCTGGGATAAAGCTAACCTGGGTTGGTAGAATTTCATTTAAAATAGTCACTGAGAAATCTCTAAAATCAAAATAAACTGTTTATCTAAAGTCAGTTTGCTTTTACTTATTTTTAATTGAACTACAGTTAATTTTAATATTGCATTTTTTCAGGGATATAGCAAAGTGGTTCAGATATGTATATATTCTTTTTTTTCAGATTCACTTCCTTTTCCATTAAAAGTTATTACAAGATACTGAATATCCCAGTGCTATACAGTAAATTATTATTATTCATTTTTTATATAATAGCATGCATGGGAGCTTCCCTGGTAGCTCAGTTGGTTAAGAATCTGCCTGCAGTGCAGGAGACCTGGGTTTTATCCCTGGGTTGGAAAGATCCCCTGGAGAAGGAAATGGCAAACCACTCCAGTATCCTTGCCTGGAAAATGCCATGGACAGAGGAGGCTGGCGGGCTGCAGTTCATGGGTCACCAAGAGTCAGGCATGGCTAGTGACTAACACTGGGTCACTATGTATCTATTAATCCCACATCCCTAATATATCCCCCTTTCTTTCCCCTTTGGTAACCAGAGGCTTGTTTTCTATGTCTATGAGTCTGTTTCTGTTTTGTAAATAAGTTATTTGTATTATTTTTTAGATTCCACATATAAGTGATATATAAAATTTGTGTTTCTGACTTACTTTGTATATATACACATGTATATACACATATACATACATACAATGGAATATTACTTATAAAGAGGAATAAAATATTGCCATTTACAGCAACATGGATGGACCTAGGGATAATCATACTAAGTGAAATCATCTACTTTTACAAGCATCCTCCAGGGCAGGTTGATCAGTCACAGGCCAGTCTTCTTATCACAGCAGACCTGCTGAGCGAGGAGCTCTGCTGAAAATCTCTCAGTGGCCTGAGAGGGAGTTGACAGGCTCTTCCAGAAGCTGGACGCCTCACCCCAGAGCAGACCAGCTGTGTCCCTTGTCATGGCAGAAGGGGCCAAAGCAAAGAGAGCAGAACCAAGGAGCACTTTGGGCAATGCCTTTAAGCTGGACTTGAAAAGCAAGCTGCCAGGACGCATATCTTCATGCATCCCCTTAATCTTCAATCACTTTTCTCTCTCCTAAGTGGCAGGGGAACTCCCAGGCCTCCACATGAGTTAAGTGTGGATTGACTGGAGTGGAAACTGGTCAACATTACTTTGGGTGGTGTCGGGGTATGTCAACGTGCTGGTGTGTCATACTCATGCCAAACCTCAAAAGAATTACTGTCCTCCAATTTCAAATTTATTTTCTTCCTGGCAACCATAGGAAATGGTCAGATCTTTGGTATAGTCCACTGGCTATTTCTGCCTTCCTCTGAGAATTTATTCTCTTTCTAGAATAATCTACTCTTTTTGCTGATGGATTGGGGAGAGTTTCTTTTTTTTTTTTTTTTGTTTTGCTTATCAGGAAATTTATGCTTAGAATTACTCTTCACCTATCCTTAACACACACACACACACCCCTAACTTAATTGGTCAATTTACACCATGAGCAATACCTGTAAATCTTGTGTATTATATTGTGATCACCACTCTAAAAGCCAAGATAATTTGGAATGTGTTTGTAAGAACTAATTTTCATCACTAAGAAAATGACCTGCTTTCATTGCACGTGAGTTCTAATTGCCAGTAGAACTGAAGAAAACATGAACCAAATGTCAGACTTTTTGTAACTTATCTGTTTCCAGGTCTACCCTCTAGCTTTGATTTGGAGGAGGGGATAACATATGAACAGATGCAGGTGAGGTTTTTGCACTGCCTCTGAATGATTTTATTTTGTTGTTTTTAATTAAATACTAATCTGATTTTTTTTTTCAACTTTAGACTGTGATTGAAGAAGTCCTAGAGGAAAGTGGCTATTACAATTTTACTTCTAACAGGTGAGATCGAGAAATGTGAAAATTCAATATAGAACATTGGATTTAATTTCTCTATCCTTAATTCCAGAGGCCTCCCCCACCTTTTATTTAAAACACTTTTAAAAATATAAATTTATTTATTTTAATTGGAGGTTAATTACTTTACAGTATTGTATTGGTTTTTTTGTAAAATAGCTTGGCTCAGGATGATACAACCGTGGGTAGAATGTATATTCCCCATCTTTTGTATGGGTGTAGCTGCTGTATTCTTAGTTGGAAAAGAGTGAGAGCTTAGTAGTAATTTACTCCCATAAAAAATGAAAATAATGAAATGGAAAAGTATTTCTACATTTAAAAAAAATTAAACATTTGTCCCATATTGGAAGAGCAGTAAACTCAAATTTTCATAACTAAAACCTACCCATTATTTGTATAGAATGCAAGGGGGAAAATCCACCTAAACAAAGAATCACTTCTGGTGAATTTAAGATATGTTTGTGGAAGAAGGATTTGTTGTTATGTGTTCCCTTTTGCTTACCCTAAATAAGAAACTTCAATTTACTGCGGCTGTGTGTTATCTTCTAAAATAATCATCATTGGTGCTCTAAAAATATACTCGATCAATTTCATTCATCTCTGGATTTCTGCAATTTTACTGTTGGGCAGTTTGGGGCAAAAAGATTTGAGTACAATTAGTTTATTTGAGAGGCAATCCAAAGAAACTCTGCTAGGGGATTCAAGAAATAATTCAATAAAGCCTTCATTTTCAAGCAAGTTACCATTGTGGTACGTGGAGCTTGATCACACTGTGGAAATCTGAGAGCCAGTGGAGAATATGTGCTTCAGTTCTCCCACTCGTAGACTGAGGAACCTGGGCTGGTATTTATCTCTAATTTCTGTTAGTCATTTTTTGAGTACTTTTCCCCCAGGAGATGTTAGTTACCTGGCATTTCTGGCCTTCTGTAAAGGTGGACACATCAGATTCTAGAGGTCAGAGAAATCCTCAGGAAAAGAAATTCAGGTGTTGAGAATTGGGCACCAGGTTGGCATGTTTGAAGTACTTTAAAAAAAATTATTTATTTTAATTGGAGGCTAATTACTTTACAATATTGTATTGGTTTTGCCATACATCAACATGAATCCGCCACAGGTGCACTGAAGTACTTTGAATGTGCGGGTATGGACACTGATTTTGTCTGCTGTAAATGAGCTGGCTGCTCATAACAGAATCACCACATTGGACCATGAGTAAACACTTACATGTCCTATATGACCAAAACTGCTTTAGGAGGCATGGTTCTATGGAGTTTATTTTTCCTAACTAGCCCTTTCTACCTGGATGAACTGCCTTCCTGTCTAGCTAATGAAGCTATCTGGTGACCACTATTTAAATTATTCTAGAAATCTTCCCCAAAGATAACTTTTAGCTATGGAAAGAGAAAGAGGTCTTAAGAACAACCTATCAAGATCATTGTATGGAAATTAGATTCATTTTTGAAGTTAGTTCAGTCTCCAACCTTTTTTCCTTCCCTGTTTCAGTGAATTGCTCTGTGAATCACACATGAAATTATTCACCTGCTTGCTCTTTTGGCTTGATAACATATTTCGAAAATACTATCTTTGTATGTTTAGTTCTGTGATGATTTGTAACTACAAAGAAATGATGAGTTATTCTTATTTACCAAAGGTATATTGTTGATAGAAATCACCATATCCATAATCACTCACCTCCTCCCATCTCTGGAGAGATTTTGAATTGTCTTTCTTTCCTCTTGAACTGAGTGCACCCAGCCTTCCATGGATAATACAAATGTCTCCATTCTTTACGCTTCAGTTCAGTTAAGTTCAGTTTAGTCGCTCAGTCGTGTCCGATTTTTTGTGGCCCCATGAATTGCAGCACGCCAGGCCTCCCTGTCCATCAGCATCTCCTGGAGTTCACTAGACTCACGTCCATCGAGTCCGTGATGCCATCCAGCCATCTCATCCTCGGTCATCCCCTTCTTCTCCTGCCCCCAATCCCTCCCAGCATCAGAGTCTTTTCCAATGAGTCAACTCTTCGCATGAGGTGGCCAAAGTACTGGAGTTTCAGCTTTAGCATCATTCCTTTCAAAGAAATCCCAGGGCTGATCTCCTTCAGAATGCACTGGTTGGATCTCCTTGCAGTCCAAGGGACTCTCAAGAGTCTTCTCCAACACCACAGTTCAAAAGCATCAATTCTTTGGCACTCAGCCTTCTTCATAGTCCAACTCTCACATCCATACATGACCACAGGGAAAACCATAGCCTTGACTAGACGGACCTTAGTTGGCAAACTAATGTCTCTGCTTCTGAATATACTGTCTAGGTTGGTCATAACTTTTCTTCCAAGGAGTAAGCGTCTTTTAATTTCATGGCTGCAGTCACCATCTGCAGTGATTTTGGAGCCCATAAAGTCTGACACTGTTTCCACTGTTTTCCCATCTATTTCCCATGAAGTGATGGGAACAGATGCCATGATCTTCATTTTCTGAATGTTGAGCTTTAAGCCAACTTTTTTTGCTCTCCTCTTTCACTTTCATGAAGAGGCTTTTTAGTTCCTCTTCACTTTCTGCCATAAGGGTGGTGTCATCTGCATATCTGAAATTATTGATATTTCTCCCGGCAGTCTTGATTCCAGCTTGTGTTTCTTCCGGTCCAGCGTTTCTCATGATGTATTCTGCATATAAGTTAAATAAGCAGGGTGACAATAGACAGCCTTGACGTACTCCTTTTCCTATTTGGAACCAGTCTGTTGTTCCATGTCCAGTTCTGATTATAAAGTCTGACACTGTTTCCACTGTTTCCCCATCTATTTCCCATGAAGTGATGGGACCAGATGCCATGATCTTCGTTTTCTGAATGTTGAGCTTTAAGCCAACTTTTTCGCTCTCCTCTTTCACTTTCATCAAGAGGCTTTTTAGTTCCTTTTCACTTTCTGCCATAAGGGTGGTGTCATCTGCATATCGGAGGTTATTGATATTTCTCCCGGCAATCTTGATTCCAGCTTGTGTTTCTTCCAGTCCAGCGTTTCTCATGACGTACTCTGCATATAAGTTAAATAAGCAGGGTGACAATATACAGCCTTGACGTACTCCTTTTCCTATTTGGAACCAGTCTGTTGTTCCATGTCCAGTTCTGACTGTTGCTTCCTGACCTGCATACAGATTTCTCAAGAGGCAGGTTAGGTGGTCTGGTATTCCCATCTCTTTCAGAATCTTCCACAGTTTATTGTGATCCACACAGACGACCCCATGGATTGTTGCCCAGCAGGTTCGTTGTCCATGGGATTTCTCCAGGTTAGAATACTGGAATGGGTAGCCATTCCCTTCTCCAGGGGATCTTCCCGACCCAAGGATCAAACCAGGGTCTCCTGCATTGCAGCCTCAAGGGAATTTGAATATATTATGTTACAAATAGAGAAAGCTGTTAGCAGAGGATGGATGGTGGACGGAGACTCAAATCTTTGTGGTTGTAGAATCAGGCTTCCCAGGTGGGTCTGTGGTAAAGAATCCACCTCCCAGTGCAGGAGACACAAGAGGTGCGGGTTCTATCCCTGAGTCCAGGAGATTCCTTGGAAGAGGAAATGGAGACCCTCTCCAGTATTTTTGCCTGGTTAGTCCATGGGCAAAGAAGCCTGGTGGGCTATAGTCCCTGGGGTCGCAAAGAGTCGGACACAACTGAGTAGCTGAGGACTGAGCAGACATTGGGCTTTTAGTAGACTGCAAAGCTGGTGAAACATTTCATGGCTGTCTCATTGTGTAGAATGAGAATGGACTGATTCTCTTGCCCCTGCTAAAGGTCCATCACTAGACCAAAACAGGAAATGAAGAAAATATTTATAAAATTAAAAAAATTTTGTATAAAATATTTATAATAGAAGAAAATATTTTATAAAATATATGGAAACGTGTTCTTGCTGAGCACCCTCCATAGACAAGGTGGCTATAATGGTAATAAAAGTGAAAATATGTGCTTTATTGATCTGTTTCATATTTGGAATGTGATGGGACAGTTGACTGAGCATTCCGCTCAAACTGGGAGGGACTGAGGGAAGAGGGCCTGGTAACGGCCTTGGGCTCGTCTTGAATGACTGGCACAGTCAAGTGCTTAATTTTTATGGGACAAGTAGTGACAAACATCAGTTTGAGGGTCACTGGGAAGAAAATGGTCAGAAATCAAAAGTGAGAAGACAAGATTAGAGCCTGATTCCCTCGTTAATTACCTATGTGATCTTGAAGGAGAAGGCAATGGCACCCCACTCCAGTACTCTTGCCTGGAAAATCCCATGGACGGAGGAGCCTGGTAGGCTGCAGTCCGTGGGATTGCTAAGAGTCGGACACGACTGAGCGACTTCACTTTCACTTCTCACTTTCATGCATTGGAGAAGGAAATGGCAACCCACTCCAGTGTTCTTGCCTGGAGAATCCCAGGGACGGGGGAGCCTGGTGGGCTGCCGTCTATGGGGCCGCACAGAGTCGGACACGACTGAAGTGACTTAGCAGCAGCAGCAGTGATCTTGAGGAAGTAAGGCTGAGCTCAGTTTCCTAGTCACAGAAATGGACCTAAGAATACTATATCCATTTGGTAGGTCATGTGATGATTTCTTTGAAGGCCCCTTATAAGTTACAAATTGTCCTATGAAATTTGTAATCTCTGCTTGTGGACAGGGCTTCCCTGGGGGCTCAGAGGGTCAAAAATCTGCCTGCAATGTGGGAGACCTGGGTTCAACCCCTGGGTGGGGAAGATCCCCTGGAGAAGGGAAAGGCTACCCACTCCAGTGTTCTGGCCTGGAGAATTCCAGGGACAATCCATGAGGTCACAAGGAGTCAGACACGACTGACAGCCTTTCACTTCTACTTGTGGAGAAGAGGGTATTGTCGTAGGGCAGGGTGAGTTCAGGTGGTTTCGTTGAAAATCATATTTCCTACTTTTCAAATATTAAATCAAATCTGCTGGTGAATATACTGTAAATCTTTTCTTGACGTTCTCTTTTGAATGATCTTCCACTTTTTGCTAAATTCTGACCAAGTGTGGTCTCAGCAGAATTGTATGTAAAAAGTTTGGAGACTGACTTCAGAGAGTGGTATCATATTTTAATTTAGTTGGAGTATAGGTTGTCTTTCTATAATCCCATCTCTTGGTTTGATTCATGGTGTTCAGCTATTCCAAATGGATCTCCCCGAGACTGCTCCTCACAGACCTGTCAGGAAGCAGCGGGAGAACAGCCCAGAGCCAGCGGGAGACACTGAAGTAAGAAGAGGACAGCGAACTGCCCCCCCTAGATTTCAGGTTGTCTCTGGTGGCCCAATTACAAGGTGATCACTGTGACGATAAGAAAGGAAAAAGGAGGCAGAAGAGAGACTGCTAAAGGAGGGGGTGCTCAGGTAGCTCTGCCATAAACTGAACGAGAACAACTGGTTTACTTTGGGGAGTTTTTTTTGTTTTTTGTTTTTAAAAACAAGTGACTTAAAATGGAGAGCTTAAAAAGTCATCTCAGAAAGAAATTCATTTGAAGTAAAGTGAAAAAGTATGAAAGTGAAAGATGCTCAGTCATGTCCGACTCTTTGCTACCCCATGGACTATACAGTCCACGGAATTCTCCAGGCCAGGATACTGGAGTGGGCAGCCTTTCCCTTCTCCAGGGGATCTTCCCAACCCAGGAATCGAACCCAGGTCTCCCGCATTGCAGGCAGATTCTTTACCAGCTGAGCCACCAGGGAGGCCCTCATTTGAAGTAAACCAGGGTGGAAATGTCTGGTCCAAAATATTGTGAGATATTTTTGTTGCACTGAGTAACTGAGTATGAAATTTTTAAGAAGTTATAAAAAGTGATTTAGTTGTGCCTCTTGTGTTATGGGAAATAACTTATTGATAAAGCAGGTTTTGCAGCTTGAGCTGACTCTAAAATTTTAGCAACCAGACAGGAGCATGAAGATTAATTAATAAGGTATCCTGATCCCTAAGGTGGTGCCCGCATCTCTGCAAGGATGTTACAAAAGTTTGAAAATCATATGAAGTTTTTGACTTACTAGTCTTTAAAGTACTAAAAGAAATCTGTCCAAGTTCGCTTTGCAATCTCAGTGAGAAAGCCAAGCCCACTGGAACAGATTTTCTTCCTCCTTCTTTTTTTTTTAAATTGGGGAATTCTTTTGACAAGCTTTTACAGTGTTGTGTTAGAGTCCTCTGTGCAACCCCGTGTAACAAAGTGAATTAGCTCAACGTGTACATATATCCCCTCCCTCTCGGGCGTCTCTCTCCCTGCACCCCCACCCCATCCTCCAGGGCATCACAGAGCAGCCAGCTGAGCTCCGTGTGCTGTACCGGGTCCCACTAGCTGCTGTTTGACACAAGGCAGTGCACAGACATCAGTCCCAGTCTCCCCACTCGCCCCTCCCCTGTGTCTACCTGTCCATCCCCTATGTCTGCTTCTCTTCTCCGGCCCTGTAAATAGGTTCATCTGTACCACTTTTCTAGATTCCACATATACATGTTAATATACGACATGCACTTTTCTCTTTCTGACTTCGGTCTGTGTGACAGACTCTAGGTCCATCCATGTCTCTGCAAATGACCCATTTTCATTTCTTTCTTTGGCTGAGAAAAAAAAGAGCTGAAGGGATCAGGCTCTCTGGCTTCAGACTATGCTACAGTAATCGAGACAGCTTGGTAATGGCACAAAACCAAAGATATGGATCAACGAAACAGGGTAGAAAGCGCAGAGACAAACTCATGTACCTGTTGTCGCCTAATCTATGTCAAAGGAGTCAAGAATAGACAGTGGATAAAAGACAATAGCTTCAAAAAGTGGTGCTGGGAAAACTGGACAACTACGTGGAAAAGAATGAAATTAGAACACTTCATAACACCATGGTGGGGGTGGTTTATTCGCTAAGTCGTGTTTGACTCTTGCAACCCCATGGACTGTAGCCCGCCAGTCTCCTCCATCCATGGGATTCTCCAGGCAAGAATACTGGCGTGGGTTGCCATTCCCTTCTCCAGGGGATCTTTCCAACCCAGGAACACCATACACAAAAATAATCTCCCTCATTTTGTCTTGCCTGCTTATTTCCTGATTGGCAGATGGACAGATGTGTTAATGTAAATGCAAATCACTCTGACAGCTACTAGAAAGAAAGAGTTGCTTATGAAACGATAAAGTCCTTGTAGTCAGCAAGCTTCTACTGTCTGTAAGACAGCAGGTAGATGGATAACGGCCCTCACATTCTATGGCCACTGTCTTAGCTAACAAAAACCTGTGCTCATATAGCAGGGAGTTATATGCAATATTTTTCTTTTTCTTTTTTCAGGTTTATTGAGGTGTAATTGGAAATGAAAAGTACATATATTTAAAGTTTGCAATGTGATATTTTGACATACATTGTACATTGTGATATATGTGTACAATGTGAAATGACTACCATAATCAAGTTAATCAATAGATTTGGCATCTTTACATTGTTACTAATTTTTCAAAATTAATTTATGTTTTAGTTGAAGGATAATTGCTTTACATGTTACCAATTGTGGGACATGGTGAGAACATGTATGGCCTCCTCTCCTACCAAAAAGAAAGGATATAATACAGTGTTATTAACTGTAGGCAAAAGCTTGTACGGTCGATCTCTAGAATGCATTCATCTTGTGTAACTGAAACTTTACACTCATTGAACAGTAAGTCTCCATTTTCTCCTCCCCTGGTTCTTAGCAACTACTCTTCTCCTTGCTGTTCCTGTGAGTCTTGCCTTCTTAGATGCCACATGTAAGTGGGAGCATGTGTGTCTTTCTGTGTCTGGCTTATTTCAACTAGCATAATGACCTCCAGGTTTATTCATCTTGTTGTAAATGGTCAGATTTCCTTATTTTTCATGAATGAATAATAGTCCATTGTATGTGTATGTATGTGTGTCTGTGTATGTATGTGTGTCTGTGTATGTATGTGTGTCTGTGTATGTATGTGTGTGTGCATGCTCAGTCACTCAGTTGTGTCCTACTCTGCAACCCCATAGACTATAGCCTATCAGGCTCCTCTGTCCATGGAATTTTCCAGACAAGAATACTGGAGCGGGTTGCCATTTCCTACTCCAGGAGATCTTCCAGACCCAGGGACTGAACCTTTGTCTCTCGTGTCTCCTGCATTGACAGGCAGATTCTTTACCACTGCAATACCTGGGATGTCCATGTGTATATATATATATGGTTTAGTTGCTAAGTCATGTCGAACGCTTTGTGACCCCAAGGACTGTAGCCTACCGGGCTCCTCTATCCATAGGATTTTCCAGGCAGGAATACTGGAGTGGGCTGCCATTCCCTTCTCTAGGGGATCTCCCTGACCCAGAGATCAAACCTGGGTCTCTGGCACTGCAGGCAGATTCTTTACCAACTGGGCTACTCAGGAAGATCATATATATATATACATACAAATGAATGGACAAAGAAGATATGAGCTATATCTATATATCTATATCTACCTATCTGTCTAAACCATGCAGCAGTGACCATAGGAATGCAGATATTTCTCTGAGATACTTATTTCATTCTCTTTGGATATGTATCTAGAAGAGGAATTGCTGGATCCATGGTAAATGTATTTTTAACTTTTCGAGGAGCTTAGATACTGTTTTCCATACTGGTTGTACCAATTTATATTCTCACCACCAATTAGCAAGGGTTCCCTTTTCTCCAAATCCTTGCTAACACTTGCTATTTGTTTGTTTGTTTTTTTTTTTTGAGGGGGGAATATGTAGCTTTTTTAAATTAGAGGGTAATTGCTTTACAATATTATATTGGCTTCAGCCATACAACAATGTGGAGCAGAGAACAGCCATTCTGACAGGTGTGAGGTAGTATCTCATCATGGTTTTGATTTGTATTATGCTAATGAAAATGAATCAGCTGTATATATACATATACACACACACATATACCCCTCCCTCTTGAACCTCCCTCTCAGCCCCTATCCTCTAGGTCTTCACAGAGCACCAAGCTGAGCCCCCTGTGGTATACAGCATGTTCCCACTAGCTGTCTATTTTGCATATGGTAGTGTATATGCTCGGAGAGGGCGATGGCACCCCACTCCAGTACTCTCGCCTGGAAAATCCCAGGGACGGAGGAGCCTGGTGGGCTGCCGTCCATGAGGTCGCTAAGAGTCGGACACGACTGATCGACTTCACTTTCACTTTTCACTTTCCTGCACTGGAGAAGGAAATGGCAACCCACTCCAGTGTTCTTGCCTGGAGAATCCCAGGGACGGAGGAGCCTGGTGGGCTGCCGTCTATGGGGTCGCACAGAGTCGGACACGACTGAAGCAACACAGCAGCAGCAGCAGCAGCGGTGTATATGCTCAGTCGCTCAGTCATGTCATACTCTTTGCAACCCCGTGCACTGTAGCCCGCAAGGCTCCTCTGTCCACGGGATTTCTCAGGCAAGAATGCCAGAGTGGGTTGCCATTTCCTCCTCTAGGGGATCTTCCGAATCCAGGGATCAAACCTGTATCTCCTATGTCTCCTTCTTTGCAGGTGATCCTTTACCACTGAGCCATTCGGGAAGCCCATGGTGGTGTTGCCAACCTTAATCTCCCATTCACTCCACCCTTGCAGTCTTCTGCTGTGCCCACAGGTCCATTCTCGACATCTGCATCTCTATTCCTGTCCTGCAGATAGGCCCATCTGTACCATTTTTTGCAGTCCATGACATTGCAAAGAGTCAGACACGAACTGGTGACGGAACAACAACATAGCTGGTTCACTTCATGTACAATAGAAACTAAAATAACATTGTAAAGCAGTTAAACTCCAATTTTTTTTTAAAGTTGTACATCGTCACACTTGTGTCTGTTTAGAAGTCATACTTGGTCTGACTGGTGCTAGATTCTTTCTTGGTTTGGAATGGTGCACATCTGTACTTCATCTGCTTTTTTGTTAGTTGCTTTATTTACATTGTTTCCAGTCTAACCAGCTGCAAGACTCCTCCTAGTAACAGGCCTAAATGAACTTGTTGGACTCCATTGCATCTATTATGTTTTTTTAATACTAGTTTTTAACTGATAATATTATAAAACTTGATGACATAGTTGAGACTGAAGCAAAGAGATGAGTATTTTTAGAAGGAAATCGTAACCCATTCCAGTATCCTTGCCTGGAAAACTCCATGGACAGAGGAGCCTGATGGGCTACAGTCCGTTTGGCTGCAAAGGGTCAGAGTCAACTGAGCACAAACACACGTACCTTTACTATAATGATGTCAAGCCTTTTTGTGGGATACAGGATCTGCTGTACAAAACCTCTTTTCTATTATCCACCCAGAGTCAACCATACATCCCCATCTCATGAACATTTAAAAAAATCTATTTCCCTCTTTGGTAATTTAACACTATGACAACAGTTTTATATACTAATGAGTAGAAAATTTGAGGAGGAGAAACACATTTTTGGATGACCAGGGAACTCTGACTTGCTGTGATCCTTAACTGCTGTTTAAATATGTCTGAAATCTTGATGTTTCAGGAGTCAGCATAAAGGGGAAGCAGGGTATAGTACCCAGATGAAATGGTGCAATTTCACGTTACTGTCCTCTCTTAATTAATTTCAGGGTGAAACACAAAAGGCCATGAAGAGGTGGAATGAAAATGAGACACTTCAATCCTGTCCTATTTTTGCCTCCTGAGTTCAATATGTCATAAAATTGGAAGGCAGAGTCCAGGTGTTAGCGAGGTATTAGCCTGGGGAGATGTGAGAGTGGAGGTCAGACAGTAAAAGGGCATTAAACTATGCATATTACATGAGGGATTAATTGCCAGGAGCATGGGAGAAGAATTATGGCAGTTAATATCCAAAGCCTGAGCAAACACCAACATGAAAAAATCGTCCCCTGTCTGCAAACATAGGAGGGTTCCAAGCCAGTGGGTAAAAATGAGATTAGCTTTTTTCTTTATAAATGATAGAAGATGCTTTGGGGGGAAAAACACCAAAGACAGAACTGCATGGTGTAGCCTAGATATTTTCAAGTTCAATTCAGAACAATGATCATGCTAATAGGGACTTAAAAAAAAAAAAAAAAAAAACTGGAGCGAGGCACCCTGGAGTTTCCTGGCTTCATGGTACACCTTCCAGTCTAGCTTTCCTCTCTTGTAAATCTGCAGCTCTAGCGCTAGAATGAAGAGTCAAGTTTATCACCCAGAGCCTGAGGCACTATTAGACGCTAAGTGCTAAATGGGAATTCAATTACGTTCTCTCCATCCTATTTACTAAAGCAGAAAATTGGAATTATTTAGTCTTAGAGCAGCGTCTCTCCGTTGTGGGTAGGGAGTGGGCAGAGACATTCTTCCCCTGGAGGACATATCATGCTCTGCCGGAGGGAGTATGAAAATAATGTATTTAATATTACACAAATTTTAAAACTGAGACACCACCCAAAGTCATTATTTTTGTGATGTAAACTCCATCAGGAAGGCGGAAGGAAAGGTCATTTATATAAGAAAATAAACTTTCCTCTGTGTCTCAGTGATTTCATTAGGAAGACAAGAGCAAGGCCTCTGGACGCATGCTGAAAAGTGGGAGAGATTTTGCTGTTCATCAAGGAAGAGCCTAGTGTGGTCTTCCTTGGTGGCCCAGTGGTTATGAATCCGCCTGCCAATGCAGGGGACACGGTTATCATCCCTGGTCTGGGAAGACTCCACATACCATGGGGCAACTAAGCCTGTGCAACACAACTAGCGAAGACTGTGTGCCTAGAGCCGTGCTCCACAACAAGAGGAGCCACCGCAAGGAGAAGCCTGCACCCTGCATCTGGAGAGTAGCCCCTGCTCCCTGCAATAGAGAGACGTCAGTATGCAGCAACCAAGACCCAGCACGGCAAACACACACAAATAAAAAGAATGCAAAGGCAATCTGACAAATACCTTTTTTTTTTTTTTTTTTTTAAAGAAAATAGTTTAAAAAGCATTGAAAAGCGTAAGCCCACAGCAGGGTCTCATAAAAATGGTGCCGTGCTTTCCCTTCACTTAAACTGGCAAATTCAATCTAATGGAGGCTTCCTAACCATTTCATTAACAGAAGATTAATTGTTACTCATTTGATTTTTTTTTTTTTTTGCATTAATCATTTTTGGTAGTATATACACCTGATCTTCATGGTAACGGTCTGTTTGAAACCAGAGCGGTTCTTTCTGGCATGGCCGAGTTCTTTCACTGCTGGTGGCAGCTTGCCGGTATGGGAGAGGAGTTATTGAGCACAGATGTCCTTTATGATTTGATTCTTAGCAAAATGAGGTAATGGAGTGCTCACTAAAGCATGGAATCTGTTACACTTCTGCTTCGCTTGGAGGAAGCATGGAAATAAGAAATGTCTTTTCTTTCTTCTTTTCATTTCTCACTAAGCTTGTTAGGAGAAGAAATGGCATTAAGCAATTCTGTATGTTGAATTTGTGCCTGCTTCCATATCTAGCAACGTTTTTAGTTATAAAATCATTGACAAATTTCAGAAAAGGAAGCAAAGCATGTCATGTAATTATCAGATAGTTTCAAGATTAGTGGTTTCAACTATGTTTTCCTTAAAGCTCCAAGATCTTATACCAAAATTAAAGTGTAGAATCATTAATTTATGGTTAATCATTCAAGAACTGTCGTTTGTCGGCAAATTTTGCCAAGTTTGTAGACAAAATGTTACCTTAGCTCTAAGGATCATATTTTTATTTCTCTTTTACCTTTGAAAGTCTTGAAAGTGTTTTCAGTAAAAACACTTTCTAAATGTCCTTTTGATGACTGTATCTGCTGTATTTGGCAGAAACGTGTCCTCTGGTATGCCTGTAGAGCTACAGGGGTAATCTTTCCCATTAAAAGCAGCAGGAACATCATGCTTAGGAGGGATCTATGTTCTTTCCTGGGTTTCTCAACTTAGAAAGGATTTGGAGAAATACAGAGGAAGCCAAAAATATCAATAGAAAGTTGAAAGGATCTGAGTTCAAATGCATACATACTTAGGAAAGAACAAGAGGCTAACAAAGTTGCCATATGAGGATGCAAACCAGTATTTGTCATGAATAATCTGAGTGATGCTACCAGCTCTTTCATGAAAAGTGGCCTCTTCCACAAACAGTTCCATAGCAATGGCTTCCAGGAATAGTTCTAACACTTGCTCTGCCAGGCATTGTGATAGAAAAAATGAGGGCTAGACATCACATCACAGGGTATGTCCTACTCTGCCTGACCCTGGAATATGTAGGCCAGGCTTACTGGAAGGAGCTGGAAGCTTGTCTGTGGAATGTTCTTCCCATCATCAGATGTGTAACATTGTAAACAGAATTCGGTTCTCACAAATGCCTCTGTTGTTCAATCACTAGGCCATGTTGGACTCTTTGAGACCCCATGGACTGCAGCATGCCAGGCTCCCCTGTTCTCCACTATCTCCTGGTGTTTGCTCAAATTCATGTCCATCGGGTCGGTGATGCCATCCAACCATCTCATCCTCTGTTATTCCCTCTCCTCCTGCCTTCAATATTTCCCAGCATCGGGGTCTTTTCCAAAGAGTTGGCTTTCACGTGGTCAAAGTATTGGAGTTTCAGCTTCAGTATCAGTCTTTCCAATGAATATTCAAGGTTGATTTTCTTCAGGATTGATTTGTTTGGTCCCCTTGCAGCCAAGAGATTCCCAAAGCTCTTCTCTAGCACCATAATTTGAAAGCATCAGTTCTTTGGTGGTCAGCCTTCTTTATGGTCCAGCTCACATCTGTACATGATTACTGGAAAAATCATAGCTTTGACTCTATGGACCTTTGTTGGTAAAGTGATGTCTCTGCTTTTTAATATGCTGTTTAGGTTTGTTGAAACCGTTAATAATATAAAACAATATTTGATCAACCACGCCAGAAAAAGTACTCTTTTTATTTTCTTCTACAAAGAATAATACAACAACATTGTCAAATAAAGAAGCAATCAAAGAGTAAGCAGCAAAAACATGTACAAAGTATAACAGAAGTGGTTCAATCAGTCACAGTAAGCGTTATTTTCCTGAATGTTGGTGACATTTGCGGCATTTGTCAGCTTTTTAAGATTTGCAATTTATTGGACTTTCTGTTTTTCAGTTTGAATTTTGTACCCAACTTCCTATTTATGTTTTAAAACTTCTTTTTCTTCAGAATGGCCCTCCAAACTGGGTAAGATCCAGGATTCCCCAAACCTGGTTTGGTAACTATAATGACATGGTCCAGATGTGTTGTCTCCCTTGATGTGTGTGCAAAGGTTTGTAACATACCCCAAGGAGGGCATTTCGCAAGCTTGTCTGGACAGCTCAACTGTTCTGTTGATGTCCTCATCGCCCAATTGTTCATTAGTAAGTCTTGGGTTCTATAGAGCTCCAGATTAAGTAGCTCATCCAATACCTGGTCCTTAGTGTTGTCCAAGAGGATTCATTCAACACAATTTATAAGGAAGAAATAAATCCTATTAATTCAAATGGGTCTAAATAAGAGTAAATCTTCCATGTTCTTAGAGACAATAACTGTGGATAAAATAAAATGAGGAAGAATGTAAGGATTATCCATCCATTAGCGAAAGGAGTAATTTTGTTTGCACTGGTTACTGATGTGTTTCTGCTGAGTGTCACCTTAACTATTGCTCGAAGTATATTCAACTACAACAGCCACAGCGCAATAGAGGCCGCCATTCATCATTCAGCGGCTGTTTGCCCTCAGAGCATAAGGGAGCCACGGTGCTTTGGTTTCCAGTGAGTAATTTCTCTCTGGGGCTTGGTGAGAACTCAGATTCCCCTGGCACAGCTATCAATCTTAATTGAATAGACATGATGACAAAGCACAGACAGTAGAACAGAGAGGCAAGGGGAGATAAATAGCTCTGCTTGAGTGAGTTTCAAGGCAACACTTGCCAAAGAGAAGGCTGTGAGACAACAATGGCGTCATTGTCATGCGCCCCAAGAGTGATGGAAATGCTGCTGCTTTCCCAGTGCCAGGCCCGGGAAGTCATGACCTCACGTTAGAGCTCCTAGCTCTCCGGTACTGTGCTGTGAGCTCGTTGTTAGGACTGCTCCATTCTCTTTACCTTTACGTCTAAAGCCTATTCAAAGAGTCCAACTAGCCCTCCCCACTTCTCTTTCCACTAAACAACCTAACTGAATTTCTTTTTACCATTGTTGCTTTCTTGCCTGTATTGTGTTGGTTATCACAGCGCTGGTCATTGGGTAGGTTCTCAAGCATTTGTTGAATTAATAGTCATGGTAATCTTACATTAGTGATAGCAGATGAAATTTGTTATTAATGATAATGATGAAAATTATGTGCAAAGAGCAATAGTAGCAGGTACTAGGTACTACATATTAAATGCCAAAAACTTTTCACGTATTGTCTATATGAATCTTCACAGAAAGTTTTCAAGATAGTTATCACTGCTTCTATGTAACATTTCAGAACACTGAGACTCAGAAATTTAATAATGTATCCAAAAATTTTAAAGGTAAGGTTTTTGTTTGGGGATGGAGTAGGGTGGGAAATCTAAACATCACATTATTTTTGCATTCATTTTCTATAGAACAAGATTATGTTTTGTATATAATGTAAATTTTGTTGCTTTTCAGTCACTAAGTCATAGTCGGCTCTTTGTGACCCCGTGAACTGTAGCCCACCAGGCTCCTCTGTCCATGGGATTCTCCAGACAAGAATACTAGAGTGAGTTGCCATTTCCTCCTCCGGGGGATCTTCCCAATCCAGGGATTGAACCTGCATCTCTTGCATCTCCTGCATTGGCAGGCAGATTCTTTACCACTGAGCCACCAGGGAAGCTACCATCACATAAGTATACTGTGTTTAATCTATCATACATGCATATGTATGTGTGTATATGAATCTATCATCTGTTTCTCTTACCATAAGTTCAGTGAAGGCAGAGATGGCTCCTATTTCATATTTTCAAATATTTGTGAAATCTAATAGTTTAGTAAATTCATCACTGGACCTTTCTTTTCTCTCAAAAATCTTTCTGGGCATTTTATCTGGTGGATACTTGAGACTAGCAGAATGTGCAGGTACCTTGATTTAAGGTAGATTACTTCAACTGGATAGAAAGAATGTAATGTCAAGTGTTTAATGTCCGATACTGGGCAAAAAGACATCAAAATAAAAGTGTTGATACTCATTTCCAGTGGGAAAGTAGACACAGATTTACTGTGCAATTGGAAAGAATGGACTCATTAAATAGGTGATAGCCTTGCAGTTGACTATCTACCAGTGTACTCAATGGTTATGTTCTTCAAAAGTATCTTTATTTTACCATAAATTTCCCTGAAAATAGAGCCTGAGTAAAAAATCTGAATGCAGGTGGTTTATTTGGAATATGTTCTGGGAGCAGAAGTGAGGGAGAAAGGGAATAAACAGAGAAGGAGAGACAATACACTGAAGCTAATGCATTGGCTACTGTGATGAGTGATTTTTTGCTTAATCCTTTGAGATAAAATACGTTTAAGACCTACCCACCTGATTGGAGAAAGAGGAAACATGTATCCATGAGCTCGCCTTTCCACTGTTCTGCATGTTGTAAACCCCCTGCTTCTGGACTGTGATATGATGAAGCAGGGGTGAGTCTGGGCAGGGCATAGGAATGAGTTTTCCACAACCCCAGGTGTTTGGAGCAGTGGCTAGAATGGGACCTGAAGCTGGGAGGATTTTAGTTGTATTTAAGAAGTCTAAGTTACGCTTGGGCAATTAAAAATGCTTTTTTTAAGATAGATTTTTATCAACATTCAAGAGATAAAGAAACAGTAGGATATATTGAATAGGATAAAGCATGTTCTGTTTTTATCATTACATTAACGTGAACAAGGGCTCCCCACCTTGCTGCGGTAGTAAAGAATCCACCTGTCAACACAGGAGACACAAGAGATGTGAGTTCAATCCCTGGGTTGGGAAGATCCCCTGGAGAAGGAAATGGCAACCCACTCCAATATTCTTGCCTGGGAAAGTCCATGGACAGAGGAGTCTGGAGAGCTACAGTCCATGTGGTCACAAAGAGTTAGAAATGACTGAACAACTGAACACACACACACACACAACACGAGCAAATCACCAGCTTATGGGGAACAAATAAATGTTAAAAAAAATCCAAAATTTTTCTAGTAATGTCCAGTTGATCCAGATGACACTAGCATAATCTATTAGCTATGTCAATCTCTATCTTCTAGATTAAAATAATTTTGCATATGAAGTTTTTGTCATAACCAATGACAAGTTCAGAACAATGATGTCCTGAACATAATGCTTTTGTTAATATTGATGATGTCGCCTGCTCTTGTTTCACCAAGGTGAACTATTCATCTGGGGCTGATGACATTTTTACTTTTTTTGGGTTAAAATAACTTTTTATTGCCCAGGATATTTTTTTTCCTTGCCTTATTTTGTCTGTTTTATTTGTTTTTTGTTTTCTTTTTTCACAACTATAAATTCAAGCTTAGGGAAGCTTGCGTTTGTCTTGGAAAACAAAACGATAAAGCTTTCATATCATTTGCAACCTGGTCTCATTTTAAGAGACAGGTGGGTTATCTTGCAAGAGTAAGATTTATACCATGAATGGTGCAGGTCTAGGTTTGGTGGTACTGAGAGAAGACAATGGCATTCTTGACAAAATTACAATCTGCTGGTGGCGTTTGCGGAAAAGAAGCCCTTGCAAATTTCTAAACAACAGTAAACTCTTATTAGAAAATTCTAAAGTGTTTACAGGCCAAAAAGGGAATGAGGTTATTAGCAAAATGCCTCAACAGAGTTGGAATAAAATACTGGATTTGAGAGTTACTGGAACTTGGATATGTAAAAAGAGGGTGGAGGTTGGGTCATGCTTACAATGGTCTCAAGTTCAAATAAACTACCGTGGCAAGACACCACTTCACAAGTCACACGCTGGCCCAGGGATTCTTCTCTTCCCTTAGTAAGTGCTGGCAGAAGGCGTGCTCAGTCATTTTGCAATGTAGATGCTTAGCCCCAGAGCCAAAACATGGGAGAGGAAGAGAAATGGAATGAACACCTGAAGAAACTCTGCAGAGAAGATCCCCCTTTTCCTCATAGCTCCACTTTTCCTCATGCTTAAGGAAATGGAATCTTTAGGGTGCTTGAAGTGCAACTCCTTGGGTGGAATGTTTTCAGGTCTACTGGACCCAGTCCATGCTTTTCTTCAGAGCATCCACTTCTTTCTCTCCTTCTGCAACTTCTTCTGACTGAGAGTTATGGTCCTTGCTGGAATACATTTCCACATCAAACATGATCTGCCCATCTTCTTGTGGGGAAGGGCTGTCACAGTGAGAGCTGCCTCTTGAACTACTCTGTCCTGGTTCATGCTGTGCGTCCAAAAGAATCTTCTCCACGTCCCCATCGAGGAGGGTATGTGCTCCAGCCCCCCATTCTTCCCATTGCCGTTATCACTGCCATTACTGCTGTTCATGGGGAGCCCCACTCAGGAGCTGTTGAGGCCGGCGTGGGGTGGTAGAGACTGTTCGCCTTCCTTACGGTTGTTGTTGTTGTTGTGTGGGGACGGCGGCTGTTCTACTAAGTGAGATGACATAGTCAGGCGGCTGGAAGAGCTGGGACCCCACAGCAAGGACCGTCTGCAGTTCTCCAGCTGCAACACAACCAACATTTTTACTTTCATGGAAGTAAAAGTTGACAGTTTCTTGCTCCCTTATCCCTGGAATGTTAACTAATGTTTTATAGTCTAATATGTTTAGCTTAAAACCTAATGTTTTAAATTTATACATTAAAATAAAACACTGAAAATATATGTATATTTACAGAATATAATCTTTGTACATCTGAGCATGCAGAGTAACATGAAAACCAAGGATGCTTTTGAAGGTGAGGAAGTCACCTTGCATCATGTTATGAATGCGTTATGCTGTTTTTATTTCATGACCTAGCAGTTTTCCTTTACTGCACTGCTTTTTCATATTTTCTAGTGACTGAAAAAAAAACTGCCTAGACATCTCAATAACATCATTTTGGGTAGGAATTCTGATCTACCACTCTAAGATCTTATTTAAACCTGGGACCCTGGTGTACTGTGTGGAACGTATCATAAAAGTAAACCATTAGACCTAAAGAGGAAAGGGAAGGAAGGAAAGGGAAAATGAAAACAGAGAGAAAATACTAAATAGTAACTTAGCAGCAACCTGACATGAATGATGAAGAATATCTAAAGAATAACAAATTCTCATATCATAAAACACTGAATATTAAGCAAAATTAGTAAAAACGTATCAGTTTCTAGTCAGAGTCCTGAAAATGAAAAATGTCAAGGATGAAGATAATTCTGGGATTTCCCTGGTGGTCCAGTGAGTGAAGACTGCGTTCCCAATGCAAGAGGCCTGGGTTCAATCCCTGATCCAGGAACTAGATCCTGCATACATGCCACAACCAAGAAGCCCACATGCTGCAGTTAAGATCCCACAAGCCAGGACTAAGACCCAGCACAATGGGAGATTACCTAGCCACTAAAAAGAATTGAAATAATGCCATTTGCAGCAGCATGGAAGGACCTAGAGATTGTCATACCTAGAGATTGTCAAGTGAAGTAAGTCAGACAGAGAAGGAGAAATACTGTATGAAATCCCTTATATGTGGAATCTGAACAGGAACGATGCAAGCTGAACTTGTAAAGCAGAAAGATACTCACAGACTCAGAAAATGAATTTATGGTTTCCAGGGGGAAGGATGGAGGGAAGGGATAGTTAGGGAGTTTGGAGTGGATACATACACACTGCTGTATTTAAAACGGTTATCCAACCAGCAGGGTACTACAGTTCCAGGTAGTACCTGGAACTCTGCTCAATGTTACGTGGCAGCCTGGATGGGAGGAGAATTTGGAGGAGCATGGACACATGTATATGTGTGGCTGAGTCTCTTTACTGTTCACCTGAAACTATAACAACATTGTTTGCTAATCAGCTATACCTTATTACAAAATAAAAAGTTAAAAAAAAAAAAAGACCCAACACAGCCAAAATAAATAAATAATAAAATTTAAAAATGAATAAAATAAATCCAACTACTTTTAATTCTTAAAAAAGATAATATTATAAACTATCAGAAGGAAAAGCAAGATTGACTTCAAAGAAATAGCAATTAGGTAAATGGTAGATTTAAGATAAGGGAGCGTAGAGATGGGAAGATAGTTAAGTAATATTGTCCAACTCTTGAGGGAAGTTTATTTTTAGCCTGGAATTTTACACCCAGTTATCATTACAGAGGGAGGGAAAATGACATTCTTAGGTGTACAAAAACCAACCTCTAAACCCTCACTTAAAAGAACTGCTGCTGCTGCTGCTAAGTCGCTTCAGTCGTGTCCAACTCTGTGCGACCCCATAGACGGCAGCCCACCAGGCTCCGCCATCCCTGGGATTCTCCAGACAAGAACACTGGAGTGGGTTGCCATTTCTTTCTCCAGTGCATGAAACTGAAAAGTGAAAGTGAAGTCGCTCAGTCATGTCTGGCTCTTCGCGACCCCATGGACTGCAGCCTACCAGGCTCCTCTGTCCATGGGATTTTCCAGGCAAGAGTACTGGAGTGGGTTGCCATTGCTTTTTCCACACTTAAAGAACTATTAAAGGACAAATGTCACCAATGAGAAGGAATAGGATAATATCATGACACAGATACTGATAAAAATTAATGAACATAAAAGTGCTAATCACTTAACTCTTTTTTGCACAAAAAGAAATTATAAAATTCTAAGCAAAAACAGATTAGCAGTGTGAGAGGTTACTGATGTTCTTGTAATCTGGAGGAGGATAGAAATACTGAAGAACTGTTCATTTCCTAAGAAAAAATTGGGGATTCCAGACCAAGATGGCAATACAGAAGGCTCCTGAAATTTCCTCCCATGGATGCACCAAGCTACACATGGAGCAGTTCCCTCTGAGAGACATCCACCAACCCACTGAGTGATTTCAATACTTTGGTGACTGAAAATACCCACATTGATATTTCAGAGAGGTAGACACACTCTCACCATAAAACAAGCCCCCAGCAGAGCACCATACAACCAGAGGATTTCCCAAATCCCAGCTTCTCTCTGAGGAGCAAATCATACACCTAGTGCACCAGCTTCTAAGGCTGCCCCTGGAGGGCTGCCACCTACACCTTCTGCTGCCACCCAGCTTAAAGTCTGGAAGGGGCTTTCATGAGCCCCCTCCCCTCAGCCCCAGACTCTAGAAAGCAAAGGTTTCACTTGCTTTGGCTGTCCCCCAGAGCTCAGTGCAGAGGGCGAAGGCAAAAACATCCATGTCCTAGTCTTTCCCCAGAAGAGGTTTGACTACATACCTTACAAGGTGCTAACAGGATCAGTCATCTGATTAGCATGCATCTGAGAAATGAAACATATCCTGCCATATCAGTAGACAAGGGTGTCACAGTCATCAGAGATTGCAGCCTCCAACTCTGAGGGAACCCAGGAAGGAAAAGAAGACTGCCGTCTAGCAGCTACAGACCACTCGCTACATTCACTCCCAGGGAAGCTCCAGATGTGAAAAACACAGGCACTGGCCCCAGAGAGCTGCGGGGCACAGCAGAGAAATGATTCCAGTGAGCCCGGATCTTGCATCTTCCCATACACTGGGAAGTGCTGAATTCCTTACCTTGGGTTATCCGGTTTTCCCTAAATAACAATAATCTTTTGATGTTCAAACTACTTGTCATTTGTCAAAAAACTGTGTAACCTGGCTACTCCCTTTGCCTCCTCAGAGCGGTTCTCTTAGGCTTACTCAAGATGCTGTCTCCTAGCCTTGAAGTCCTAAAAATCTGCACTAAATAAAACATAACTCTTAGATTATGATTATTTTTTAAGTTGATACATCCTACCTGGATCTGGCTGAAAAGAGCCGGTGGCACTTTGCCTTCTCCCTCTGACTTGCTCCAATAGAGCTGTCACCAGCGTCTCCCTGGAAGCAGCTTGTCCACACACCTAGCACCCCAACTTTCACAGCTGCCATCCAAAGAATGAGTCCCCAAACCATCTAGCTCTGACAGCCAATGGAGTGATAAATAATAAAAATTCAATTGAGTAAACTCAAAGATCCAATTGGTTCTACGAAATGGTTCATGCATCAAGAAGCATCCCATTTAGCAAGAGAAAGGAGCTCTCCAAAATGCGCAGCAGAAAAGGCAAGGTTTTCAAAGGCAAAGAGGGAGCAAAAAAAAAAAACAAAAAGGAAACTGTTAGCATTGTTTAGGCAAGTTCTTCTGCCTAATCGGAAAGGAACAACGGGACTGTCATCAGATTTCCCAGTGCTGACCAGGAAATCCCAGGCTGGCCAGTTAAAGGTTAGCACTTCTGGGGAAGTAATTAGATTAGGTATTAAGTCTTGGTCTGCTGCCAAGAGATCTAACACAAGTGACTTCATTTGGGGTCCATTTGCTTTTCAACAGTTCCTCCGTTTTGATCAGACTCTCAGCTTAACTGAGAGATGTGATCAAAATTTTAGGCGCTAGTGCCACTCTGGGCTGCTGCTCTGTAGTTCTTGCAGCTTTTGTGAAATTTGGTTGATCCTTTTTGTGGTATTTGCAGGTCATGACCTTTTGTTGTTGTTACAGTTTAATCTCTGTTATATTTACGGTCCATGACTTTAGGTTCACAAATTGCAAGTCGGTTATCCTTTTTATTCCTTTTCAGAAATTCCTGTCTTAGATCATTTGCTTGGTATTTAACAACTGCAAACATGCATGGAAAGCCTTTGAGAGAACTCAGTGCACCATGGAGATTATTATGATTATTGTAAGCAGGATAATTCCCAGTGTTTGGAGTGCACTTCAGAGCCATGGTCCCTAAGACCTAAACCAATCAAAATAAGTCAGAGAAAGACTCTGTGGAAGCATCACCTTTAAAGCCAAGTGCTCAGCTTGGTGAGTGAACGTAACTGAGTTTCAGTGTCCCCAGAAATGCTAATCTTGGTGCAGCAGGTGGTGTTTGCCACAGCACAGTTAGCTCCTTGCTTAGCTAAAACATAACCGAGGGCTATCCTATTAGAGCTATGGTCTATGGTTTTCCCCGTATTCACGTACAAGATGTGAGAATTGGACCATAAAGAAGACTGAGTACTGAAGAATTAATGCTTTGGAGTTGTGGTGCTGGAGAAGACTCTTGAGAGTCCCTTGACTACAAATTAGTCAGTCCTAAAGGAAATAAACCTTGATTATTCATTGGAGCTCCAATACTTTGGCCACCTGATGCAAAGAGTCAACTCATTGGAAAAGACCCTGATGCTGGGAAAGATGGAAGGCTGGAGGAGAAGGGGGTGACAGAGGATAAGATGGCTGTATAGTATCATAGACTCAGTGGACATGCGTTTGAGCAAGCTCCAGGAGATAGTGAAGGACAGAGGGGACTGATGTGCTGAAGTCCATGGGGTTGCAAAGAGTCATATATGACTTAGTGACAGAACAACAAATTCTATTATAGGACTTTCGTGGCTCAGTGGTAAGGAATCCACCTGCCAATGCACAAAATATGGATTCAAACCCTGGGTAGGGAAGAACCCTTGGAGAAAGAAATGGCAACTCACTCTAGTATTCTTGCCTGGGAAATCGCATGGACAGAGGAGCCTGGTAGGCTATAGTCCATGGGGTTGCAAAAGAACTGGACGTGACTCAGTGACTAAACAATAGCAACATCCTATTATCAAGAACAGCTTTAAAAAAATATTTATCTATTTGGCTGTGTCGAGTCTTCGTCATGGTGCACGGGATCTTTACTGTGTCATTTGGGATCTTTGTTGCAGTGCACAGATTCTCTAGGTGTGGTGCACACGCTCATAGTTGTGGCTCAGGCTTAGTACTTGGCAGCATGTGGGATCTTAGTTACCCGACCAGGTGTTGAACCCAGGTCCCCTGCCTTGCAAGGCGGATTCTTAACCACTGGACCACCAGGGAAGTCCTTTAAGAACAAGTTTAACCAGAGAGTCTAAGGATCTTTTGGGGGCAGATACTGTGTTAGCAGCAAAATCTGCAATATCTCCAAAAGTAAGGAGAGGTTTCTGATCACATTCTCATTTTAATTTACTGCTGGGAGGTTCTTTCTAACAGTTTCTTCACCAGATTAGGGGTGTCAGAGGAAGCCTTCAACTCACCCAGAAAACATACATAATATTAATACAACATGACCATATTGATGACCCACACTAGATGGCAACTGAAAGAAGTTCAGCTGCAGGATCCAGAGGGATCCAGAAGGAGGAATTTTGAGCCCCCAGGGAATAAAAATAGTTTTCTAGGATTATGGACCTAACAAGTTAGACATTCTTGGTGAACTATTTTCTCAGCTTTATAGAAGTCTTGCCAGCAATGGTGATGGTGGTGGTTTAGTTAAGTCATGTCCAACTCTTGCGACTCCATGGACTGTAACCTGCCAGTCTCCTCTGTCCATGGAATTTTCCGGGCAAGAATACTGGAGTGAGTTGCCATTCCCTTCTCCAGAGGATCTTCCCAACCCAGGGATCAAACTCAGGTCTCCTGCATTGCAAGTGGTCTCATGAATTGCTGGTGGATTCTTTACTGACTGAGTCACCAGGGAAGCTCTTTTCCCACCAATGCTTAGTCATAAGTTGAATCATCTTAAATGCACCTTGATGGATGCAAAAAATGGTATTTACTAAGGAGTAGGGAAGAAGAACCAAACAGCTGTCTTGGGTTTCTCATAAACCCACCTGTTCATTTAACTTATGACCATTATTTGCCCACTTTAATTTCTCTGAGCAGACAGCTACCATGCTACAAGAATATCAGGATGCAAAAATCTGACAATGAGGAGTTATTTTTTGCAGAATCAGGATGGACTTCATCCATATCATAACTTTTAAAGATTCTGTTATTGTTCCCTTTGCATGTAAGTAGGCTAGGGCACATCTCTGACATTTGGGTTCAGTCTTCTAGTGTAAGCAATTTTATGACCACAATTTCAGAAGGTAAGAGAATAGCAAGAAGAATAAGCAATAGAATAGCAAGAGAATAAGAAGTTCATCTACTTGTTGCCCATTTTTGATTGGGGTCTCCGTGGACTCAAGACAACCCCTTTGTTTCCTTAACATCCTAAAATCATGGATGACCTGAAAGGCATATCAGCTCTCAGTATAAACATGAACATTAACAGTTTACCCTTATGATAAGTGGCATGCTCTGGTCAAGGCATAGAGCTCTGCTTGTTGGTTGGATTTAGTTTGTCGGAGATTCTCCCTTTTCAAGTAGTTTATATCAGATAGTAACGGTATAACCAGCTTCGAAATTCCTTTTCTCATTTTTACAATATGACCCATGAACAAACAAAATGAGGGCAGGATTAGTTAAAATGGTGTCTCATATCAGGACTGGTGTCATGAAATGGGACATATGACCTCACAGTCAAGGGGCTCGCCTTCATCAGGTAGAAGTGGTGATGTGGCTGGATTAAGACGATTGCCATGTTTGGAATGCAGATTCAGTGGTGAAAGCAGAAAGATCTCAGAGCAGGTTACTCTGATCCCAGAGAGATATTGAGTTAATTCAGAGTTAAGAAGACTCTGGAGAGTATGAAGAGGAGCTAAAAAGCCTCTTGATGAAAGTGAAAGAGGAGAGCGGAAAAGTTGGTTTAAAGCTCAACATTCAGAAAACGAAGATCATGGCATCCGGTCCTATCACTTCATGGGAAATAGATGGGGAAACAGTGGAAACAGTGTCAGACTTTATATTTTGGGGCTCCAAAATCACTGCAGATGGTGACTGCAGCCATGAAATTAAAAGACGCTTACTCCTTGGAAGAGAAGTTATATCCAACCTAGATAGCATTTTCAAAAGCAGAGACATTACTTTGCTGACTAAGGTCTGTCTAGTCAAGGCTATGGTTTTTCCTGTGGTCATGTATGGATGTGAGAGTTGGACTGTGAAGAAGGCTGAACACTGAAGAATTGATGCTTTTGAACTGTGGTGTTGGAGAAGACTCTTGAGAGTCCCTTGGACTGCAAGGAGATCCAACCAGTCCATTCTGCAG
The DNA here is from genome assembly GCA_006410635.1 of Cephalophus harveyi. Lineage (NCBI taxonomy): Eukaryota > Metazoa > Chordata > Mammalia > Artiodactyla > Bovidae > Cephalophus > Cephalophus harveyi. The sequence goes on along the minus strand of SJYT01000969.1, from coordinate 85,465 downwards.
GAGATCAGCCCTGGGATTTCTTTGGAAGGAATGATGCTGAGGCTGAAACTCCTGTACTTTGGCCACCTCATGCGAAGAGTTGACTCATTGGAAAAGACTCTGATGCTGGGAGGGATTGGGGGCAGGAGGAGAAGGAGACGACTGAGGATGAGATGGCTGGATGGCATCACGGACTCGATAGACATGAGTCTGAGTGAACTCCGGGAGATGGTGATGGTCAGGGAGGCCTGGCGTGCTGCGATTCATGGAGTCGCAAAGAGTCGGACATGACTGAGCGACTGAACTGAACTGAACTGAAGTTTGAATTGCAGAGGCTTTTGCTAGTTTTCCAGCTGTGGCTCTAGCCTTAAGACACTTGGGATGGGCAAGAGCAACCAAATCAATGGTATGCTCTAACAGGCACTAGACTCATGCTTATTGCCATGTTCTCGTGTGAGCATTCCCAGGGCCTGGTTATCTTTTTCATGTACAAATAAGGTGACATTTTTAAAATTTATTTTTTATTTTTGGCTGTGCTGGGTCTTTGTTGCTTCTTGAGGGCTTTCTCTGGTTGTGGCGCACGGGCTTCTCATTGTGATGGCTTCTCGTTGCAGAGTACAGGCTATAAGGTGCTCGGGCTCAGTGGCTGTGCTGTAAGGGCTTGGCTGCCTGACGTGGACTCTCCCCTGAACAGGGATCGAACCCATGTGCCTTCTTAACTACCAGTGGATTCTTAACCACTGGGCCACCAGAGAAGCCCCAGTTCAGTTCAGTCACTCAGTCATGTCTGACTTTTTGCAGCCCCATGGACTACAGCACATCAGTCTTCCCTGTCCATCACCAACTCCTGGAGTTTACCCAAACTCATGTCCATTGAGTAGGTGATGCCATCCAACCATCTCATCCTCTGTCATCCCCTTCTCCTCCCGCCTTCAATCTTTCCCAGCATCAGGGTCTTTTCAAATGAGTCAGCTCTGCACATCAGGTGGCCACAGTATTGGAGTTTCAGGTTCAAAATCAGTCCTGGTGAAAGGTTTTGAATAGTTTGGCAGCCCTAGGGCAGATGGCTCTTGTGGTGCTTGTTCTAGTCTTGTAAAGGCCTGCTCATATTTATCTTCCCATGGAAGAGATTCAGGGACTGAAATTTTATGAAGTTCATAGACTGGGGAAGCCAACAGAGGAAAAATTTAGAAACTCATTGTCTGAAGTTGTCAGTTTAGCCTTGCCTAGAAATCCATGGAGCTGAGGCTGTCATTTAGTTGTGGGCCTAGGAAGTTCTTCGATGAGTTTAACCATTTTTGGATATAGCTCTTAGATTATTCCTTAAGTAATGAACAGTTTGTTGTTGTTGTTCTGTTGCTCAGTCGTGTCTGACACTTGCAGTTTGCCTGTCCCTCACTATCTCCCAGCGTTTGCCCAAGTTCATGTCCATTGAGTCAGTGATGCCTTTCAATCATCTCATCCTCTGCCACCCTCTTCTCCTTTTGCCTTCAATCTTTCCCAGCATCAGAATCTTTTCCAATAAGTTGGCTGTTCATTATAATTTCTTTAGATAATTTATGTCCCTTCCCTGGTAGCTCAGAGGTTAAAGCGTCTGCCTGCAATGTGGGAGACCTGGGTTCGATCCCTGGGTTGGGAAGATTCCCTCGAGAAGGAAATGGCAACCCACTCCAGTATTCTTGCCTGGAGAATCCTGGTGGGCTACAGTCCACGGGGTCACAAAGAGTCGGACACGACTGAGTGACTTCACTTCACTTCAGCCAACTATTGCAGCAAACAAATGAAATCTTTTATGAATGCCTCTTTGGTACCTGAGCCCAGGATGAGATCATCTACATATTATAAAAGGGCTGGGTTCCTAGGGAACTGGCAGGTGCTTAGATCTGGAGGGAGCACTTGGAGAAATGAGAAAGGCCTCAGTAAACTCTGAGGTACGACTGTCCAGCTACATTGTTAATTGTCTCAAGTAAAGGCAAATAGGGAGAAGGAAATGGCACCCCACTCCAGTACTCCTGCCTGGAAAATCCCATGGATGAAGGAGCCTGGAAGGCTGCAGTCTATGGGGTCACTGAGGGTCGGACATGACTGAGCGACTTCATTTTCACTTTTCACTTTCATACATTGGAGAAGGACATGGCAACCCACTCCAGTGTTCTTGCCTGGAGAATCCCAGGGACGAGAGAGCCTGGTGGGCTTCTGTCTGTGGGATCACACAGAGTTGGACACGACTGAAGTGACTTAGCAGCAGACTTAGCAGCAAAGGCAAATAGATACTGGCTGTTCGGGTTTACAGAAATGCTGAAAAAAGGCGGGAAAAGGTCTAAAACACTCAATCATTTTGAGTCAGATAGAACTTGTAACAAGAGTGTTCAAGTTTGGAACAATTGGGAAATGGGGATTGACATCTTGTTAATGGCTCTTAAGACCTAGACAAATTACCATCCCCTTGGGGGTGACATATGACAAATTACCCATAAGGCCTCCAGACTGGAGAATCAGTGTGTTAGGGAAACTGGTCAAGAAATAAATAGGTCTTTTACTATTGGTGTGAGGCCTTGTACACCTCAGATTTTAATGGGGAGGTTTAGTCAGATTTATTGGAATTTTGGAGGCTTCCCAGAAGCTGCAGTGGTAAAGAATCCATCTGCCAATGCAGGAGATGCAGGAGACTTGGGTTGGATCCCTGGGTCAGGAAGATCCCTGGAGAATCCCATGGACAGAGGAGCGTGGTGGGCTACAGTCCATGGGGTCACAAAGAATCAGACACGACTGAGGGATTCACTCTTTGGCTTTCATAGTTTCTGAACTTTTCATTCTCCCAATGTCAACATTAAAGTCAGCCCACAGATTTTCAAATGCCTCAATTTACTGTAATTCTTCCTCTTCTACATCAAGGAAATATTGTAAAGAACATAAAAGACCAGATTCAAGCTATTCAGCAAATTCTAAGGTGAGGCCTCCATTAGAAGTAAAATGTATTAGCCTTTTTAATTTAGAAAGGAGATCTCTACTTCACGGATTGACGAGGGCTGTGTCACATAGCACAAAAAGAATTCCTTTCAATCAAAGGTCCCAGAGTCATTTGTACTGGTTGAGATAGAAATCCTCTCTGAACTTGATTAAATACCTCCCCAAAATGGAAAACTTTAGTTTCACTCTGAGGCATCTATTGTTTTATGAGAGTGGGGTTTAAAGTAGAAAGTATAGCCCGAGTATCTACCAGAATTTGGAAAGATTTTTTGATTAATTTTAATTTTAGTTTCTCCTTGGCTGTTTAAGGGTATTACTGGTAGCTGTTTACTAGAGGGTCCCAGGGAGCCCCATAAGTTCTGGGAGGGTCTCACAAGGGGACTTTCCCTTGAGGAATTATGAATGGATATTGAGGGATTTGTATTGGACCGAAGAGGAAAATTTTTTCCTCTTAGTACCCTAATTGCTTAAATGTGAGACACTGAACTCTGGTTCAGCTGTTGTTGTTATTTTAATTTTATTTATTGGGCTGCACCAGGTCTTAATTGTGGCATGTGGAATCTAGTTCCCTGACCAGGGATGGAACTGGGTCCCCTGCACTGGGAGCATGGAGTTTCAGCCACTAAACCAACAGGGAACACCCTGGGTCAAATTTTGATGACAGACCCCTAAGGGGGTGCAATGAGGGAGGTCTAGATATTATTTGAGGTCTCTAGCCTTGGAGCTGTTGCAATTATAAGACCATTAGTTTGATGAATCTTTATTTATGGTCTTGGTCCAAAGTCCTTTCAAACTGCTTAGCTGTGGTCAAGGGTTCGGTCAGGCCTGTGGCCTCCAATTCTATTTTCTGCCTTTTTACCTACTGATTAACATTCATTTGTAGAGCAGGTTGGGTGACCTTACTTATTGTACGGAGGAGCCCTTCCAAACAGGATCTAAAGTCTGCCATGTTTTGTCTTTCATTTGCATGCTTGAATAATAGACCAATCAGTGTGAGCAAGGAAGACTCTAGGAATGGTTTTCAAAAGATCAGTTGCTATTTTGGGATCTTTTTCTGATTGTTAGGGAACCATGTTGGAGACTGAAGATCTTGACTACCATCCTCTGGATAATTCTATTCTGCTTCCCACATCCACTTTGGGGCTTCACCAGGTCCTACCAACATATGCATAAGCAATGTTCTGGCAGCCCGGGATCATAAGCCCTGATAAGAGTTCTGTAAAGTGAAAAAGTTAGTCACTCTGTCATGTCCAATTCTTTAGAACCGCCAGGCTGTCCATGAAATTCTCAGGCATGAATACTGGAGTGGGTAACCATTCCTGTCTCCAGGGCATCTTCTTAACCCAGGGATTGAACCTGGGTCTCCTGCACTGCAGGCAGATTCTTTACCTTTTGAGGCTCTGACAAGGATTCTAAATTTTTTGAAAAACTTTTGTGGATCCTCCCTGGGCTTAGGAATTTCTTTAACAATGGCTCGTAGTTCTGTCTTTGATCAAGAGTGAAAGACATCTGAGAAGGATTGCCTATAACCTCGGATGGTTTTATTTTTAAAAGTAACTCTTTAATAGTCTCTTGAGAGTGGAAAGGCAGTTCAGATAATTAGTAAAACGTCCTGGGTACTCAGGCAAAGAAGGAGAGACAGGAGCTGTAGAAGTCACATCATTGCTATTGTCTTTTGTTTTGGGTATCTCTTGTGTATTTAAATTTTCAGTAGCTTTCTGTAAGAAGTCTTTTAATGAAGTTATTTGGGAATCTTGGCATCTTTTGGAGGCTTCTGCATACCAATTAAAATAGGCATCCTTTTCAATTTGTTTAATTTGGGAACCATTCTTAAATGAATGATCTTGCCTAATTAGAATGTTTCCCATAATGGCTATTGTAATTTTATGCTGCTCTTAAAAACATTTTGCCATTTTTGTAGATGTTTATAGCTCCTGGGGCCATAGTTTTTAGACATAAAATAAACAGGTATGTCGGAAGGTGAAACACTTGACACTTTAGAACTTAAGGGTCCCATTGGCTCAGATTTTGAATTTCTTGGAGATGAAAACCTAAAAGGGATGGACTTCTGGCTTAAGAATTGTGCATGTTTTACAGTTTACATCATTGCATGGAAATTTTCTTGAGGTTGGTAGGTGACCTAATATCAATCTAACCTATTCTGAGTTTAACCTACCCTAACACAAGAGTTTTGGACTTAGGTGGAAAACAGTCTAACTGCCTTTCAGTTCTCGACTTTTGCCCAATTTTTGTTGATTTTTGTCTTATGAGCTCTGTTGACAATAACATTTATTTACATAAAACAAGACAAACAAATGTATACCTTAACACACTGACAGTAAGCAAAAGACGTTACTGCAGACTGACAAGGACAAGGTCATGCCCACCACCAACAGTTCAAAGTAGGGTGGACTAAACCAACAGACTCTAGGAAATAGAGACTGTGGGCTAGAACTGGGGAAAGGGATTCCAAACAACTGGGGAACTGCGGATGGAACCACGGACCAGAGACTTAATTTAGAGATGGAACACTGGCCTGCCACTCCAGTTGACCTGTTAAGGCCTGGACTGGAAAGCAGGTTTAGATCAGGAACGTGACCTGTTCTTCACTGTCTCCTGGAGTTTGCTCAGGGTCTTAACCCAAAGAAGTGGAGCTCAGAACCAAGAAAGAAATCCCCATAACCCTTGGGAATGCTGAGAAAGACAGTGTATTCTGTAAGGTACAGTTCAGCCAAGGCAGAAAAGAAGGAGAGACGACCTCAATGGAGGTAGGTTACCTTTATTCAGGCAAGGAGGGGCGACAGTCAGCCTAATAGCCAGGCTGAGCACGAGAGGGATCAGGGAGGCATCATGTTTAAAGGGAAGTTTGTGGAAGCGATAAGGAAAAGTTAGTCAGATGATCTCAACGGAGGTTCAGTTCAGTTCAGTTCAGTTGCTCAGTTGTGTCCGACTCTTTGCAACCCCATTAACTGCAGCACGTCAGGCCTCCGTGTCCATCACCAACTTCCAGAGTTCACACAAACTCATGTCCATCACGTTGGTGATGCCATCCAGCCATTTCATCCTCTGTCATCCCCTTCTCCTCCTGCCCCCAATCCCTCCAAGCATCAGGGTCTTTTCCAATGAGTCAACTCTTTGCATGAATTGGCCAAAGTACTGGAGTTTCAGCTTCAGCATCAGTCCTTCCAATGAACACCCAGGACTGATCTCCTTTAGGATGGGCTGGTTGGATCTCCTTGCAGTCCAAGGGACTCTAAAGAGTCATCTCCAACACCACAGTTCAAAAGCAGCAATTCTTCGGCACTCAGCTTTCTTCACAGTCCAAATCTCACATCCATACGTGACCACAGGAAAAACCATAGCCTTGACTAGACGGACCACTGTTGGCAAAGTAATGTCTCTCCTTTTCAATATGCTGTCTAGTTTGGTCATAACTTTCCTTCCAAGGAGTTCAGTTCAGTTTAGTCGCTCAGTCATGTCCGACTCTTTGTGACCCCATGAATCGCAGCACGCCAGGCCTCCCTGTTCATCACCATCTCTCGGAGATCACTCAGACCCACGTCCATCGAGTCAGTGATGCCATCCAGCCATCTCATCCTCGGTCGTCCCCTTCTCCTCCTGCCCCCAATCCCTCCCAGCATCAGAGTCTTTTCCAATGAGTCAACTCTTTGCATGA
>SJYT01000969.1:39727-75391 GCA_006410635.1 Cephalophus harveyi | reverse complement strand
GCATTGCCTTTCTTTGGAATTGGAATGAAAACTGACCTTTTCCAGTCCTGTGGCCACTGCTGAGTTTTCCAAATTTGCTGGCATATTGAGTGCAGCACTTTCACAGCATCATCTTTCAGGATTTGAAACAGCTCAACTGGAATTCCATCACCTCCACTAGCTTTGTTCATAGTGATGCTTTCTAAGGCCCACTTGACTTCACATTTCAGGATGTCTGGCTCTAGGTGAGTGATCACACCATTGTGATTATCTGGGAAGATCATCAAGATCTTTTTTGTACAGTTCTTCCATGTATTCTTGCCACCTCTTCTTAATATCTTCTGCTTCTATTAGGTCCATGCCATTTCTGTCCTTTATCGAGTCCATCTTTGCATGAAATGTTCCCTTGGTATCTCTAATTTTCTTGAAGAGATCTCTATTCTTTCCCATTCTGTTCTTCTCCTCTATTTCTTTTCATTGATCGCTGAAGAAGGCTTTCTTATCTCTTCTTGCTATTCTTTGGAACTGCATTCAGATACTTATATCTTTCCTTTTCTCCTTGGTTTTTCCCTTCTCTTCTTTTGACAGCTATTTGTAAGGCCTCCTCATAGCCATTTTTCTTTTTTGCATTTCTTTTCCATGGGGATGTTCTTGATCCCTGTCTCCTGTACAATGTCACGAACCTCCGTTCACGGTTCATCAGGCACTCTGTCTATCAGATCTGGTCCTTTAAATCTATTTCTCACTTCCACTGTATAATCATAAGGCTTTTGATTTAGGTCATACCTGAATGGTCCAATGGTTTTCTCCACTTTCTTCAATTTAATTCTGAATTTGGCAATAAGGAGTTCACGATCTGAGCCACAGTCAGTTCCCGGTCTTGTTTTTGCTGACTGTATAGAGCTTCTCCATCTTTGGCTGCAAAGAATATAACCAATCTGATTTCAGTGTTGACCTTCTGGTGATATCCATGTGTAGAGTCTTCTTTTGCGTTGTTGGAAGAGGGTGTTTGCTATGACTAGTGCATTCTCTTGGCAAAACTCTATTAGCCTTTGCCCTGCTTCATTCTGTACTCCAAGGCCAAATTTGCCTGTTACTCCAGGTGTGTCTTGATTCCTACTTTTGAATTCCAGTCCCCTGTAATGAAAAGGACATCTTTTTTGGGTGTTAGTTCTAAAAGGTCTTGTAGGTCTTCATAGAACCATTCAGCTTCAGCTTCTTCAGTGTTACTGGTTGGGGCATAGACTTGGATTACTGTGATAATGAATGGTTTGCCTTGGAAATGAACAGAGATTATTCTGTTGTTTTTGAGATTGCATCCAAGTACTGCATTTCTTATTCTTTTGTTGACCGTGATGGCTATTCGATTTCTTCTAAGGGATTCCTGCTCACAGTAGCAGATATAATGGTCATCTGAGTTAAGTTCACCCATTCCAGTCCATTTCAGTTCGCTGATTCCCTGAATGTCGACGTTCACTCTTGCCATCTCCTGTTTGATCACTTCCAATTTGCCTTGATTCATGGACCTGACATTCCAGGTTCCTATGCAATATTGCTCTTTACAGCATCGGATCTTGCTTCTATCACCAGTCACATGCACAACTGGGTATTGTTTTCGCTTTGGTCCTGGGATTTCTTTGGAAGGAATGATGCTAAAGCTGAAACTCCAGTACTTTGGCCACCTCATGCGAAGAGTTGACTCATTGGAAAAGACTCTGATGCTGGGAGGGATTGGGGGCAGGAGGAGAAGGGGACAACCGAGGATGAGATGGCTGGATGGCATCACGGACTTGATGGACGTGGGTCTGAGTGAACTCCGAGAGATGATGATGAACAGGGAGGCCTGGCAAGCTACGATTCATGGAGTCGCAAAGAGTCGGACACGACTGAGTGATTGAACTGATGCAATATTGCTCTTTACAGAATCAGACTTTGTTTCTATCACCAGTCACATCCACAACTGGGTATTGCTCTTTGGGTATTCTTTAATTGAGATGGCATTTGCAGTTGAACAGGGGGTGGGAGGTTTTGAGTAGTGGGTGATAAGTCCCAGGTAGATGCAACCTGCCTGGAGCATCAGGGCGGGACTTAAAGTTTGGTTTTGTTTTCCCCGAAGTTAGATGACTCAGCAAGGGCCTTCGAGAAAGTTGTTTTCTTTTCTAGGCCAAAGGACTCCTTCATATTCAAAAAGGAATTTGCAGGTATTTACGTGTCACTTTGTCCCTGAAGCCATAGAAAGTCTTCTTCAACCACATAACTGACAACAAATCTGTTAAATAACAAAAATTCCACTGAATAAATATGAAGATCTAATATTCATTGAGGACTGATGCTGAAGATGAAGCTCCAATACTTTGGCCACCTGATGCAAAGAACTGACTCATTGGAAAAGACCCTGGTGCTGGGAAAGATTGAGGGCAGGAGAAGAAGGGGACGACAGAGGATGAGATGGTTGGATGGCATCACTGACTCAATGGACAGGAGTTTGGGTAAACTCTGGGAGTTGGTAATGGACAGGGAGGCCTGGCGTGCTGCAGTCCATGGGCTCTCAAAGAGCTCAACACAACTGAGCGACTGAACAATCACACATTGGTTCTATATTCACAGACTGGGAAGCATCCCATCTGTGGGTAGAAAGAGCTTCACTGAACTGCTGAAAAGGAAAGGTTTGTAAAGGCAAAGAGGGAGGAAAAAGGAAATTATTAGCAAAGAATGCATTGCAAGTTAACCCTCCTAAGGGGAAAGAAAGGGGTCTTTCAGTAGATTTCCTAGGGCTGACCAGGAAATTCCAGGCTGTGTAGCTAAAGGTCACATTCCTTGGGAAGTAATTAGGTTTGGTGTTAAGTCTGGTCTGCTGCCAGGGAGGGGCGTGATACCTCAAATAAGTGACTCCATTTGGGGAATATTTTTTCCTTTTTAACAGGTGCTTGTACACACAGCCTCATAGGTCTATAGCAAACAAAACATCGGGTTTTTGTTTGATTAATTTTTATTGGATTATAGTTGCTTTACAATGTTGTGTTAGTTTCTGCTGTACAGCAAAGTGAACCAGTTGCATGCATACATATATGCCCTCTTTTGGATTTCCTTCCCGTTTAGGTCACCACAGAGCATTGAATAGAGCTCCCTGTGCTATACAATATTTTGTATTAATAATACAAAACAATGTTTTCTTTTGAAAGGTGCTCAGTCATGTCTGACTCTTTGTGACCTCATGGATTATGTAGTCCATGGAATTCTTCAGGCCACAATACTGGAATGGGTAGCCTTTCCCTTTTTCAGGGAATCTTCCCAACCTAAGGATCAAACCCAGATCTCCTGCATTGCAGGCAGATTCTTTATCAGCTGAGCCACAAGGGAAGCCCAAGAATACTGGAGTAGGTAGCCTATATCTTCTTCAGGGGATCGCCTGACCCAGGAATCAAACTGGGGTCTCCTGCACTACCGGCGGATTCTTTACCAACTGAGCTATCAGGGAGTTATCTATTTTATACACAATATCAATAGTGTATACATGTCAATCCCAATCTCCCAGTTCATCCCACCCCTCAAGATAACACTTTTTAAATGGGTGTAGGTGCCTTTCTCCTCTTCCATGGTGATGAGAACCCTTAGGTGTTATTCTTAACTAATATAGAATATGCGTGCTAAGTCACTTGAGTCTTGTCCGACTCTTTGCAAGGCCACAGACTGTAGCATGCCAGGCTCCTCTGTCCATGGGATTTTTCAGGCAAGAGTACTGCAATGGGTTGCCACACCCTCCTCCAGGGGATCTTCCTGACCCAGGGATCGAACCCAGGTCTCCTGCATTGCACACAGATTCTTTATCAGCTGAGCCACAAGGGAAGCCCCAGAATATACCCAAGTGCTAATTAAATTTCTCATTATTACTTTTGTTTTTGCTCCTACTTGAAATGAGTCTTTTGTTTCACACTAAAGAGTTGGTTGGGTTACGTAGCCAGTACAGGGAAAAAAGCCCTAGAATATACAAAAGTGTTAATCATATTTCTCATGTTGTACATTACATTTCTAGTATTTATTTAGTCATGGGAAGTTTGGATCTTTTAACTGCCCCCATCAAATTCCCTTTCCCCCATCAACTCCTCCTGCCTCTGGTAATCATAAATCTGATCTCTTTATCCATGAGTTTGTTTGCTTTTGAACCATAACTGACCCGCACCAGGTTGTTAGTTCATGTCATGGAACATAGTGATTAGAGATTTTTGTGCATTTTAAACTGGTCACTGTAAGTCTAGTTACTCCATGTCAGCTTCCAAAGATGTTACATAGTTATTGACTATATTCCCCAGATTGTACATTTCATACCAGTGACTTATTTATTTTGTAAACAGAATTTGTAGTTTTTAATCTTCCTCACCTATTCTTGTCCTTCCCCTACTCTCCTACCCGTGGCTGAAGGTCCAAGGTGTCTCAGAGCTGGTATTGGCCTGCTTTTGGGAGGGGCTCAGCCTGGGGGTTCCCAGGGCTGGATTTACCTTGGTAGAGGGTGGAGGTAGGACTCAGGGGTCCCGGGGCATGTGCTGGCCTGCTGGTGGGCGGGCTGGGTCCTGCCATGGCAGGCTGAAGGGCTGCAGTGGTCCCGGGCTGGTGTCCTCCGACTGGGGCCCAAGGAATCTCTGCTCGCTAGTGGGAGGAGCCGGGTGCTGGGGCCTCTGGCTGCAGGGCTCTGAGTTTTGTAGGTTAGGGCCTGTATGTCAGTGTTTGGGGTGGGTCCTGGGCCCTCTAGTGGGCCCTCTGCTGGGGCTACTGTGGGCTCAGCAGCCTGCCTTCTGGTGGGTGGGGATATGGCCCCACCTGGCTTGCTGCTTGGCGTGAGACATGCCAGTTCTGGTATTGACAAGCTGGTAGCCAGCTCTGGGTCCTGGTGTTACTAAGCTAGAGGGAGGACTGTGAAATGTTGCTTGCCAGCCCCACTGTCCTTGTGGGAGACACGTGCTCCCCCAAATGGCTGCCACCAAACTCTTTGTCTCTAGGGTGAGTTCCAGTCGCCCCCTGCCACGGTGACAGGGCTCACCAAGATCAGCGGCTGAGCCTGACCCAGGCTTCTTTTAAATTACCGCTTCTACCCTAGATCCCAGAGCATGTGAGATTTCATGTGAGCCCTTAAGAGTAGAGTCTGTATTTCCCACAGACCTCTGACTCTGCAGGAAGGAAGCCCCACTTGCTTTCAAAGACAAACATTCTGGGGGATCATCTTCCCCATGCAGGACCCCAGTGTTGGGGTGACAGGTGTGGAGCTTATATCTCCTATTCCTTGGGGAGGACTTCTGCAATTATAATTAATTCTCACTTTGTGGGTCACCCACCTAGAGGTATGGGTATCAACTATACCATGTCTCTTTACCTCCTACTTGTCTTGTTTTTGTTCCTTCTTTATATCTTTGGTTGTGAAAGACATTTTCTGCTAGATTCTGGTCTTGCTCATCAATAATTTCTCTATAAATAGCCATAACTTTGGTGTGTTTATGGGAGGAGGTGAACTCAGGGTTTTCCTACTCTGCCATTTTATCCACGCCTTCAGGAAATACATTTTATTAGTTAGCCAAATTCCAGCATTTATCCACTTTACTTTAAATCTGTGAGTCTTTACCTTACGACTATAATTAATGTGATCACATAACTTATCATCCATATTGGAACATTTTTGAGAATGAAAGCTGATGCGAAAGGGAAAGTGCCAGTTGCTCAGTTGTGTTCAACTCTTTGCGACCTTAGAAACTGTAATCTGCTAGGCTTCTCTGTCCATGGGATTCTCCAGGCAAGAATACTGGGGTGGGTAGCCATTACCTTCTCCAGGGGATCTTCCAGACCCAGGCATCAGACCCAAGTCTTCTGCACTGCAGGCAGGTTCTTTACCATCCAAGCCACAAGGGAAGACTGAAAGCTGGTATAGTGAATAACAAAGCTCAGAAACAAGGCATAAACCAGGCATGTCCTAAGCAAATCTGCACACATGAGCTCTGATGAGTACAGAAATTTTCCCTCCATTTTAACTTGTCATGGAAATTGATGCAAATGGCAAAATACCATTTTCACACCTGTGATTTTCTAGAAACATTACATTTTTCAAGCATAGTAAATTAGTTCCAGATGACCAATCCAGTTTCATGTAGTCATCAAAAAAGAAATAGGACTGTAACAATGGTTTTCCATTTCTATTGACATAATAGTTTCTAAATATTTTCTAGGTAACAGCTTTATCTATGCAAATGAAAATAAGATACTTTTTGATGAACATAATAATGCCCCTCACCTTTTCATAAGCTCCATCTGTCTCTTAATTCAAACAACAACAAAAAAGAGGCCCTATCTTGTCACTCACAAGCCAATGAATATATTGCTTTGAGTCAATTCCTCATGTATGGTTCAGTCAGCTTTGATCAGGCTGAGGATGGGAACAATTTATTATATGGTCTGCTGTCCACTCAGATATTGATTTGTACATTTACTGACTGCTTCCTTGTATAAGACCTACTTCCTTTTCTCCTGAAACTTGGGTCTGGTTTACAACATACACATTCAACTTGGAGTGAAATCTTAAACTATATTTTGACTTAGGGAGCTTGGAATGATTTCATTCCGGGCTAGCAGTGATTCCTCATTTTGACCTGTCAGATAAAAGTCTAAATACATTAGTTGACAACAAGGCTTGCAATTGAATCCTAGCTACCCAATAAATTTCTTTCCTCTCCGTGTGAATTCAAATAACAATCATAGTCACAATCATAATCATGATGAAAAATCCATCTCTCTAGGTAAGGATTCTGAGCCCCGTGGTTTTCACCCACTGTCTTCCCACCGCTACTTAAATTGGGTTACCATTTCATCTTTTCTTATCTTTCTTAAGTTTCCCAAGTTCCTATGGCTTAGAAAGAGGAGAAACATCTCTCTGTGTGAATGGAATGAAGGCAAAATTCACTTTTATCTTCTATTGTGTTATTTTTCCAGATTTTGTTTGGCACAACCCTCCAAGTTCCTAGGACCTGCTGAGCCCAATCGAGCAGATACCTGTAGTGGATAATGACTGTCCCTCAGCACAGCAAAGGTGTTATTTCACATCTCTGTTAAAGAGCCACCAAGAGATGAAGGAATTTTCTTGACTTTTTCTCTTTTTCTTTGTCTTTCAGCTCTAGTGATCAGTTTCTGCCTATCAGGTCAAACAAAATCCACAAAGAAGAAAGGAGAAACTAATAAATGGTTATTTATCATGAAGGAGGCAGAAGTAAGGGGAAGCTATAAAGTAAAATCAGTGTGGTTTCATAATGCCTTAAATATACTGTGGAGAAGTTTCTGCTTTTTATTATCACATTGGTGGTAAAGTGCTCACTCACTGGTGAAATCTCATTTATCCTTCTAAATATTTTTCTCACCAGTGATCTCACTAAAGGCCTATGAGAGAAGAAGTCATCTTCCTTTGCTTGTTATGAAAGGAAATCATTAACCTCCAGTTTATTAGGTTTCACGGTGTTCATAAAGAAGTAGTGACATTCAGCATATTTTTAATTGGTTCCACTGATATTTCCTTGTTAGAGGTCTTGATCTCTTATTTCTGCTTCCATTGTGGGAAAGTCTCTGACAATTAGAGAAATTTGGTTGATTTGGGTGGTGCTAGAAGCCAATGTATTTGGGCTTTCTGTTACAGTACGTCCTTCACATAGAAACAAATTCTATTCCAAGAACATATCTGTAAGTTTAAGTTGTTAGTAAGCCCAACAGAGTTAGCCTAGCTACTCAACTAACACAATCAGCTGCCTAGTACTTTACTGTAATGGGTTTATAATACGTTTCACACAAATAATACATTAAAAAACACCAAAATAAAACATTTAAAATTTTACAGTACAGGACCTTGAAAAGTACAGTGTACAGTATAACAGTTGGCACATGGGCTGGTATCGGGTGAACAGGCAAAAAGAGTTATACTTACTGAAAGAGGGAGAGGTGGTGGGAATTGGTAGAGCTGAAGGGTCATCAGCAACAGAGACGGAGGGCGAGCTGCCATTTCACTCATGCCTGATGTGGAGGGAACACACGTTCACATCTTCAACAGTTCACAACTTGAAGGTTCATATGTAGAGGACTTACTGTATTCCCTGAAACTTTTGTGAACTTTTGGGGAGACTGAGTCAGAAAGCCTTAAAAATAAAGCCCAAGCAACCAGTTCTTAATGATATTAACCCAGCCTGTGGGACTAGGTAGAGGAAAATTTATGCCATGGAATTCCAAAGAAATCAGAGGAAGACAGGACTGAAATTCACATTCCAGAATCTTCCTTGACCAGAAGTGGGTATCAGAGAATGAGTTTAGGAGAACAGAAGAGAGAGCTCTTGAGGTTATAGAAGGCTGCCAATTATGATGCAATTCCTCTTATAACAACCTTTCCTTCCATAAAATTACTAGATTCATATAGAACAAAGATGGGAGACATTAAATTAAAAGCTTAAGCAATGAGAGCTTGAGGAAGAAAGGCTGAACACGTTTTGAAGAATGCAGATAGGGCTTCCCACAGATTGATCATGTCAGAAGAATAGGAGAACTCAAAGTGACCTGTGACTGACCAGGTGAGTCCACCCAGGCTCTTTGAACCATACTGTAAGTACTAATTGCATCTTGAAATAGATTGTTTCTCTAGGACTGAGCCAGAAGTGTGCCCTCTCACCAGGCATGCTGGACCACAGCTCTGAAGAGTGGAGCCTGACTCAGGGCTGGTCTGAAAATATCACACCAAAATCAGAAGAAAGTTGTGGAAACTATTCAGATTTCAGCAGAAGTCATCATTCAAGATGATGTTTCAGCAGGAGAGACAAATTCATACCTTATTATGGGAGCTGCCTCTACTATGTCTAGAAACTTCCTCTTAAACATTAATTTGGAAGATGGTAGGCCACTCAGTCTCTGTAAACACACAATTTCTGAAAATTCATGCTGTAAAAAGAGCATTTGGAATCATGACTACAAAGGTCACAGAAAGGTTCAGAACAAAAGGAACTAGACTAGACAGAAAACTGAGATTGAGAGTATAGTTCAGATCAGAGTCTTAAGGTTCATCTATCATTTGAAAGGAGGGAAGGAATACTGATTAACTTTAGACTTTATTAGGGCAACCCTTGAGCTTCCCCAGTGGCTCAGTGGTAAAGAATTTGTCTGCAATTCAGGAGACTCGGGTTCAATCCCTGGGTTGGGAAGATCCCCTGGAGGAGGGCGTGGCAACTCACTACAGCAGTTTTGCCTGGAGATTCTTGTGGATAGACAAGCCTGGCAGGCTACAGTCCACAGGGCTGTGAAGAGTTGGACATGACTAAAGTGACTAAAAATGCTTAAAAGAAGGGTCATAGGATGTTTAAAGTTAGGAGTCGGGGAGTAAACTGAAGAGTTAGTATTAACAGAAAGCAGGGAAGAAGACAGGCTTAGGGACAATTTATAGAGGAGTTTAGAAAATCATGGCTTCCAGGATCAAATTACTAGCCACCCAGTACTTAGTAAAGCTTCCCTGGAGGGCTTTGGATTTCACCTGTAGTGGGGGAGGTATATGCATTTTCTTGGTAAGTGTAGTAGGTTCATGTGAGGAATCTATTCTCACACAAAACGTGACATAGGTGAGAATAGATGAAGCACAAGCTGGAATCAAGGTTGCCATGAGAAATAACCTCAGATATGCAGATGACACCACCCTTATGGCAGAAAGGGAAGAAGAACTAAAGAGTCTCTTGAAGAAAGTGAAAGAGGAGAGTGAAAAAGTTGGCTTAAAACTCGACATCAAAAAATGAAGATCTTGGCATATTGTCCCATCTCTTCATGGAAAAAAGATGGGGAAAAAAATGGGAACAGTGACAGCCTTTATTTTTTTAGGCTTCAAAATCACTGCAGATGGTGACTGTAGCCATGAAATTAAAAGACGCTTGCTCCTTGGAAGAAAAAGCTATGACCAACCTAGACAGCATATTAAAAAGCAGAGACATTACTTTGCCAATAAAGGTCCATCTGTCAAAGCTATGGTTTTTCCAGTAGTCATGTGTGTATGTGAGAGTTGAACTATAAAGAAAGCTGAGTGGCGAAGAATTGCTGCTTTTGAACTGTGGTGTTGGAGAAGACTCTTGAGAGTCCCTTGGACTGCAAGGAGATCCAACCTGTCAATCCTAAAGGAAATCAGTCCTGAATATTCATTGGAAGGACTGATGCTGAAGCTAAAACTCCAATACTTTGGCCACCTGATTCAAAGAACTGACTCATTGGAAAAGACCTTGATGCTGGGAAATATTGAAGGTGGGAGGAGAAGGATATGACAGAGGATGAGATGGTTGGATGGCATCACCAACTCAATGGACATGAGTTTGAGTAAACTCCGGGAGTTGGTGATAGACAGGGAAGCCTGGCATGCTGCAGTCCATGGGGTCGCAAAGAGTTAGACATGACTGAGTGACTGATTCTCACAAGAATGAGTGTCTATTTTCTCCAAACAGGATTGACTATCAGGGCTGATAGTAACTAACTCACAGGGTCTGGGGGTGATGCAGATATAATTCAATTTTTTAAATTAGATGTCTGGATAAAAGTTTCCTTAGATCAACTCTTGGGCTCTGATAAGAGGCTACTATCACTGATTTGAGATAGAAGGGTTTACCTGTTTTATTTAAGACAAACTTCCACTGCAGTATTTTTGCCTGGAGAATTCCATGAACAGAGGAGCCTGCTGGGTTACAGTCCATGGGGTCACAAAGAGTCAGACATGACGGAGTGGCTAACACTTTCACTTTCCTCCAGTTATTTTGGTAGGTCAGGTAAAGATAATTAAGGACTTGGAGATTTGGCCTTTATCCTTTTGATTTTCTAACTCAAATTATACAAGTGTGATTATTCAGGCACCAAACCTTTGAAGCAGATTCCGGGGGAAAAGAAAGTACTGCCGGGACTCCATGAACTGGGAATGTCCATCATCTTGTTTTAGTTGCTATGGCATCACCAGTGCAATGAACATGAACATGGGCAAACTCTGGGAGATGGTGAAGGACAGGGAGGCCTGGCGTGCTGCAGTCCATGGGCTCACAAAGTGTAGGACACAACACCGAAGAGTAGGCATTTTGTAACAAACTGATTCTTCAGAGACTAAGATCTGGAAAGATGAGGTTAAAGTAATGAGCTATTCTCCACCCAGAAAAAAAAAATTAAAGATGTCTGAAAGTACCTTTTCTCTTTCTTTTTTCCAGTAGTCATGTATAGATGTGAGAGCTGGACTATAAAGAAAGCTGAGTGGCTGAAGAATTGACGTGTATGAACTGTGGTGTTGGAGAAGACTCCTGAGATTCCTTTGGATGGGAAGGAGATCAAGCCAGTCAATCCTAAAGGAAATCAGTCCTGAATGCTCATTGGAAGGACTTATGCTGAAGCTCCAGTACTGTGGCCACATGATGCAAAGAGCTGACTCATTGGAAAAGAGAATGCTGATGCTGGGAAAGATTGAAGGTGGGGGGACAAGGGGACAACAGAGGATTAGAAGGTTGGATGGCATCATGGACTCGATGGACATGAGTTTGAGCAAGCTCCAGGAGATGGTGATGGACAGGGAGGCCTGGCGTGCTGCAGTCCATGGGGTCACAAAGAGTTGGATATGACTGAGCAACTGAACTGAACTGAACTGAACTGAACTGGGCCCCTGGTTTGAGTGACTGGGCAAAACAGGGTCCCCACTAGCTGCTGCTCCCTCCCAGGGCATGAAAGTCAGAGCCACAGTGGTGGGCCTTCCATCAAGGGGTGAGAAGGTAAGATCCCTTCTGGGAATGCAGTCCATATTCTGGTGACCTTTCAGCTCCAGTGCTTCTGTGTTGGATCTAGTAATACCTGAAAATCCCCAAATGTCACAGAACCTCTGGGGATTCCTCCCACTGTGAAATTTCTGCCCAACTGGCCTAGATCCAAAGATGAGGGCAAGAGATTCTCCTTGCATCTAAGCCAGGAAGATGCATCCCAAAAGGAGAATTCTTATTTACTACATTTTCTTATTTTCCATGCCTGTACTTAGTGCTTTGTGTATATTGTTTTATTCAACACCAATGATAGTCCTCGCTCACTATCATTGATAGCGATATCGATGATAGTCCTGGGGCTCCCCTCATAGCTCAGTTGGTAAAGAATCCGCCTGCAATGCAGGAGAGCCCAGTTCAATTACTGGGTCAGGAAGATCCACTGGAGAAGGGATAGGCTAGCCACGCCAGTATTCTTGGGCTTCCCTTATGGCTCAGCTGGTAAAGAATCCACCTGCAATGCAGGAGACCCCGGTTCGATTCCTGGGTTGGGAAGATCCACTGGAGAAGGAATAGGCTACCCACTCCAGTATTCTTGGGCTTCCCCTGTGGCTCAGATGGTAAAGAATTCCCCTGCAATGTGGGAGACCTGGGTTTGATCCCTGGGTTGCAAAGATCCCCTGGATAAGGGAAGGGCTACCCACTCCAGTACTCTGACCTGGAGAATACTATGGCGTTACAGAGTCGGACATGACTGAGCCACTTTCACTTTCAGAGATAGTTTATATGCTTTTTTTTTGTTATCTACTAGTAGATATGGGCCAAGTGGGTCTGTCCGGCTCTGCTAATCTGCTAAGTCTCTTCAGTCGTGTCTGACTCTGTGCAACCCCACAGATGGCAGCCCACTGGGCTCTGCCATCCCTGGGATTCTCCAGGCAAGAACACTGGAGTGTGTTGCCATTTCCTTCTCCAATGCATGAGTGAAAAGTGAAAGTGAAGTCGTTCAGTCCTGTCCGACTCTTAGCAACCCCATGGACTGCAGCCTACCAGGCTCCTTCGTGCATGGGAGTTTCCAGGAAAGAGTACTAGAATGGGATGCCATTGGTATTCAGTTCAGTTCAGTTCTCAAGAGGCAGGTTAGGTGGTCTGGTATTCCCATCTCTTTCAGAATTTTCCACAGTTTATTGTGATCCACACAGTCAAAGGCTTTGGCATAGTCAATAAAGCAGAAGTAGATGTTTTTCTGGAACTCTGTTGCTTTTTCCATGATCCAGCAGATGTTGGCAATTTGATCTCTGGTTCCTCTGCCTTTTCTAAAGCCAGCTTGAACATCAGGGGGTTCACGGTTCACATATTGCTGAAGCCTGGCTTGGAGGATTTTGAGCATTACTTTACTAGCATGTGAGATGAGTGCAACTGTGCAGTAGTTTGAGCATTCTTTGGCATTGCCTTTCTTTGGGATTGGAATGAAAACTGCCCCTTTCCAGTCCTGTGGCCACTGCTGAGTTTTCCAAATTTGCTGGCATATTGAGTGCAGCACTTTCACAGCATCATCTTTCAGGATTTGAAATAGTTCAACTGGAATTCCATCACCTCCACTAGCTTTGTTCATAGTGATGCTTTCTAAGGCCCACTTGACTTCACATTCCAGGATGTCTGGCTCTAGATTGGTGATCACACCATCATGATTATCTGGGTCGTGAAGATCTTTTTTGTACAGTTCTTCTGTGTATTCTTGCCACTTCTTCTTAGTAGTCACTATTCATTATCCTTCAACCCTGTCACTTACAGAGGGTAAGGAGTTAGCTTATTCGTGCCTCAGGGCTTGGTTCTTTGCTTTTGTCTCTTCTCTGCTTTCACATGCCTTAAAGTCTCCGGTTTGTCTCTTGGTTTATACCTCTGGGCTGGCCTGTCCTTGAGGTCTGGATTCAAATTCCCCATTTTGTTGTTGTTACAGAAAGTTAAACTCACTTGGCCAAGTTGCTGCAGGTGTTTAGGTGTGAAGCTAGAACTCGAGTCCAGGTTGACCTGACATACCGATCTGTACTCTTTTCTTTGCTCTGCACTGCCTGTGGTCAGTATCGCATTTTTTTGTGGTACAAGGGATCCAGCAGTATGGCTTCTCCAGTGGCTCAGATAGTAAAGAATCCACCTGCAATGCAGGAAACTGTGGTTTGATCCCTGGGTCAGGAGGATCCCCTGGAGAAGGGCATGGCTACCCAACTCCAGTATTCTGACCTGGAGAATTCCATGGACAGAGGAACCTGATGAGCTATAGTTCACAAAGTCACAAAGAGTTGGATACGACTGAGTGACTAACACCTTGCCAGCATTTTGTGGATGGACCTTCATATATACCAAAAATCATAGTCTCTGGCTCTTTGAGCTAAATTCATCCTTGGAAGCTCTGACCACATAGACTAACGTCCAGTGTCATGAGTTCAATTCTTGGTTGGCACCTTTACTTCTGCACCCAGCCTATGCATCGAGTCCTAAACTGAATTTGGCATCTCTCCTCTCAAGCCTTTTCCAGTCACTGTCCTTCTCTAATGACTTCAGTCACCCAGCCTAAAATCCCACCTTATTTTGTGGACTTTCTTTTCTTTGCCTTTCACACCAATCACTTGCTAAATCCTGTGTAGCAAGTCTTTTCTGAATATTGTTGTCTTGCCATCATTCCGTTCCTATTGCCTCCTCTCACTCAGGTTTCACTCCCTCCTACAGGCTAACTCTCAAGACTCCCTGTTCCTTATAGAACAAAGGTCATACCTGTAAGCTAACATTCCAGGCCCTTCTCCATCTGACCTGAGCCACTTATTCCCTGCCACTCTATTTATGGTACACACTTTATTCAGAGCAGTGCTTTCTATAGACTGTATTCCAGAAAACAGTGGACCATTGTTAATCCTTGGTCCCCCTGCTCAGGGTCTACCTTCAGGGAGAGAAACCTACGTTTAGGTGGGCTCCTGGACCACCGTCTCTGTTTCAAGCAGAGTAGCTCTATTGTGCTTCTGGGATTCCACAGATTTTGTTTAAGCTAGGGTTTCCATGGATTTATAGTTTGAAAACCATTGCTTTTCCAGAAAAATTGAGTCCCAGACTCTTTCAAATCTATGCTCCAAGCATTCCCATATCTGGGTGCTTGTGTTCATGTTCATCAGCATAGTCTCTACACACAGAAATGATGTAATGATTATCACCAAGGAGATGGTCTCACTAAGGAAAAAGCCATCAGAGCAAGGCAGGTGTGCACTGCGCCTTCATCTAGGCATTCAGAGAGCTTCTTCCTCTTCTACCTGCGTGTTCCTTCAGCTCTTCCATGTGTGCTGACATTGGGCCCTGTTCCTAGAATTTTCAGCCTTTCCTGTTCACATAGCTGAAGTCTCTCGTCCTTCATCAGTTCAGTTCAGTCACTAAGTTGTGTCCAACTCTTTGCAACCCCATGGACAGCAGCATGCCAGGCCTCCCTGTCCATCACCAACTCTAAAAGTTTACTCAAACTCATGTCCATTGAGTCGGTGATGCCATCCAAACAGCTCATCCTCTGTTGTCTCCTCCTCCCACCTTCAATCTTTCCCAGCATCAGGGTCTTTTCCAATGAGTCAGCTGTTTGAATCAGGTGGCCATAGTATTGGAGTTTCAGCTTCAGAATCAGTCTTTCCAATTAATATTCAGGACAGATTTCCATTAGGATGAATTGGTTGGATCTCCTTGCTGTCCAAAGGACTCTTAAGAGTCTTCTCCAACACCACAGTTCAAAAGCAGCAATTCTTCAGTGTTCAGCTTTCTTTATGGTCCAGCTCTCACATCCATACATGACTACTGAAAAAGCCATAGCTTTGACAGATGGACCTTTGTTGGCAAAGTAATGTCTCTGTCCTCAAATTAGTTAATTTAAATAGTCAATTTGACCTTTTTTTTTTTCACTTTTTACTGCTGAAAACACCAGACTGACTACAATTGTCTCATGTGCTATGGGCACAATAGCACATTTCAACCTTCTGAGAACTCTTGAACAGCCAATTTAATTCCCTTTGGTTTCAGAAGCAACCCTTGCAGTGATCCAAACTCATTTGGAGACCATAAAACTCTCTCTCCCGCCAGCTATATTTATAGCACGGTCAGTGAAGAACATTCTTCCCCACTGGTGTTGAGAAAGTTTCAGGGCAGATGGAGGCTTATCAATAAGTCTCTTCAAGGTTTATTCCTGCTTGCTTTTGGAGACAATGGTTTGTACTTCATTCTAAACACGCAGTTTCTTTCTAGTTTTTCAGATAAGATTTATACCTAATTCTATCTACTAAATTATCTTTGCCAGACATAGATTTATCCTCAGTCTGTGAAGAGCTTAGGAATTTGTAGCACAACCCGTATTTCCCATTTTAAGAAAGAAACTTGATGGTCATGTTGGTGTTCTTGTCAGTTATGTGACAGAGACCGTGTTACAGCTTGTCTGATTAAAATGAACACCAGGTTTTTTGGTTGATGAGGACGGAATAAACATTAGCAAAGGAACATGGATGACATCAACTCCTGAAAATAATAATAAAAATTTAGCCTCTTAACTAAGACACTGAATTTTTGTTCTGGAAATCAAAGCACTCAAGAAATAATAATAAAGACTAATAATTGCTTTACTTATAAGGTGGGTATTTAATTGAGGAGGATCTAATGCTTCGATTGGGTTTTTACATCTGCCATGCCTTAGAAGTCAGTCAGTAGATATGGATTGCATACCTAGCAAGTGTGGGGCACTGGGCAAATTGGTATGGTGGACCTTCATATGACCAGAAAAGTCAACAGACTGTGAGTCTCTTTAAAAGCAGACTCTACATTCATTCATTCATTCAACAAACACTTATCAAAGGTCTTCAACATACCTAGCACTGTCTAGGCTCTAGTTGGAAGGCCTTTACAAGAACAGAAATTACTAGACTGTGTGTATTTGGGGAAAGATACTTAAAATTCATTCAACACACAATGATTGAATGTTTGTTGCATGCTGGGTGAAGCCAGGGGCGGAGGCAGGTACCTGAATTTACAATACTGCTGCAGCGAGCTAAGTGGTACTCTGATGATCTCTTTAACTTCTTTAGGCTTAAGTTTCTGGCCAGAGCTGACCACAGAATAACTACCCAGCAAATGTTTGTGGGATAAATGATAAATGAACAAGCCACTTAAATGTAATTTCTAAAAAAGACTAGATTTATTATTCTCATACAGACAAAAATGAACACACGTTAAAGATTTTGCTTAACCCCTCCTGAGGGAATCAGGCATATATGATAACTGATTCAAAAGAAAATTTGAAGAAAAGACATATCTATAGATTAGGAATAATTGGCATGAGTATATGAAAGGTGGCAAACTAATATTTTATCAGAGTGGGAGAGAAAGCAATTGAACCTCAACTGGGCAAAATAGAATATGTATGTCCATAGATAAGAATTATTTTACATTGTGATTGGTTACCTATAATTTACACGGCAGTAACATAGCTCAAAGACAAGGAAAGTGCAGAATCAGACCATCTGGAGGGGTATCCTCTAGACAGAGTATAGTTTTCCCTAGAAGTACAATTCTTTTTTCTAAAGAATAGATTAAATATGGTGTGGCTGGCTGCATAAAAGGAAGGAAATCTTGGGTCACCATCCTAAACAGCTGAATACCAGACCCACTGTTCTCATGCAGGGCCCACTGTCCTGGCACTTACCTTCTATTTTCTTTCTGAAGATTCACTTAACTTTCCTGTGAGATACTAATGTGGTAAGGTAGTATTTAGACATTATGTTACAAAGCTCCTCCACATACAGTATTAATTAATTCTTGTAACAGCCCTGTGAAATAGTCAGAGAGAAGATAATTATTTCCCTTTGTGATGAGGATGAAGAAGTCTCAGAAAAGTTCTTACTAAAACAGAAAGTGGTGGTTCTGGAATTCAGACTCTCATGTTTCTGATTCCAAACCTCTTATGCTTTCTATCACAGAGTCAAGATTATCTCAGCAATAAAGTGTGAATGATCTTTTTTTCTCTCTCTCTCTGCACCACATGACATGTAGGGTCTTAGTTCCCTGACCAGGGATTGAACCCACACTCATTGAATTGGAAGCACAGAGTCTTAACCACTGAACTGCCAGGTAAGGCCTATGAACAATTTATATTTACTTATGTTACTAAGACTTTTATAGAAAGCTCTCTAGCTTACACAAATATAAGAAATGGGCGCTTCCTAGCCTCTTCTCTCTATATCTTTCTTAAAATGATCCTGGATATAACAAATGCCTGCGTGTCATCACTCTTTCATAATAACCCTTTATTGTCGTATGCTGAAATGACATCAGTCAACAGTCACTGAGCACCTTCTAATACTTAGAACTAAGAGGTAAAATGCATGCTTTGTATTTTCTATCAGGTCTCTCTGTAATTCCTTGAGAGCTATACTTTTCATTTTTATGACTATCATTATTATCAATAACACTTACTAAGAGGTTCTGTGGCATGTCTTGTCCAGACACTGTGTTAATTTAACAAAACCTTATCATCTGATTTATTCCCCACAATAATCTTAAGGCTGCTTCCCACATAGCTCAGTCAGTAAAAATGTGTCTGCACTGCAGGAGACTTGGGTTCAATTTTTGGTTCAGGAAGATCCCCTGGAGAAGGAAATAGCAACCCACTCCAGTATTCTTGCCTGGAGAATCCCAAGGACAGACGAGCCTGGCAGGCTACAGTCTATGGGGTTGCAAGAGTTGGACACAACTTAGTGACTAAACCACAACATAATCTTAAGGGAGAGATATTTTCATACCCATTTTACAGATGATAAAACTGAGAAGGGTTAATTGACTTGGTTGAGATCACTTCTAATGAGAGGTTAGAACCCAATTCTGACTCCATAGCCTGTTTCTTTGACCACTGCAACTTATTTATTTTTTTAATTAAAAACATTTTATTTATTTCTGGCTCTGCTTGGTCTTTGCTGATTTGTGCAGGCTTTCTGTTTTTCCACGAGGGCGGGGGGTAGTCTCTAGTTGTGGTGCATGGCTTCTCATTGCAGTGGCTTCTCTCGTGTAGCACACACTGTAGGCGCTCGGGCTTCAGGAGTTGCGGTGCATGGGTTTAGTTGCTCTACTGTGTGTGGGATTGTCTAGGAACAGGGATCAAACCTGTGTCCTTGCATTGGCAGTTAGGCTCTCAACCCACTGGACAACCCGGGAAGTCCTAACCACTGCACTTTATGATGAAAATCATGGTAAAGTTCTTTAGGCTACATCTAGTGATTTGTTACAACTGTGTGAATGATTATCACTTAGAAGAGTATGAACATACGCGAGATGTTGACACAGTGGGAGATATTTGTTAAATTCAAATATTCGCAATGAATTGCTGAAAGATTGATGCTTAAAACACATAGGTACCATTGGAGGGAGGGGTTGAGAAGAAGACTTTGAACCGCAGTTTAGATGCAGAGGAACATCAGCCGTGAGCTGGTTTATTTTTTCTCCATAATAAACCTGCAGTGAGGCAGGGCTTTTCCCTCGTTCATGATTTTCCATGAGAACGCCCAGGATCCTCAGATGGGCTTTTATATTCTTCCTCCATCTCCTTAGGTATGTTCCCTGTAGTACCATATCTGTGTTTAATTACACAAGCAATGGGGTTCCTCTAATTTCCCTTGGAAGATAGCTTCCCAACCTAATTGTCTTCTATGTGCTTGCTTTGCCATTTCCCTTGGTGGGCAGCCCGCATTCTACTTGGCATAATTTTGTTTCCTCCGTCTGGCTCCTTTCCTCTCTGTTATAATTATCCCCACTTGGACAATAGCATTTTCTGCTATACTTTTTTTTTTTTTTTTTCTTCCTCTCTCCTCTAAAAACCACGGGGAAAGGTAATTAGCTCACATCCTGGTCTGACATTTGGCTGAGCAAGCGCTGTTGTCTTTGGACCGATCTCACCCTTTGTGTCAATTCTTCCTTCCTTAGTTTTTCCTTATTTTGCTTTTACACACACAGGAAAACAAAGAGGAAACCTCTGGCTAATTATGCTCAAACTCCTTAGAAATAACTGAGCACAAATTCAACAAAATCACCAAAGTTCCATATTTGTTTAGACTTTGCCAGTTTGTGGAATAAAACTCTCACCTTCTTTCTGCCTCCCTTTTCCCTTGGTCTCCATTCACAAGGCTAAATAATCTGATTTTGAAGTCAGGTAGGGCTTCCCTGGTGGCCCAGTGGTTAAGACACTGCGCTCCCAATCCAGGGGGCATGGATTTCCCTAGTTGGGAAACTAAGGTCCTGCATGCATACTGCACCACGTGGCCAAGAAAGGAAAAACAAAACAAAGTCCTCTATATGCTTTGCCTGCTTGCTTTGTTCAATTTTAGCCTGTTGGGATGATGACTCAGAAGGACTGGGTCCTATTTCCTGAGAGTTGGCCCAGAGAGTTAAAACACTAAACCCCACTGTACCTCAGTTTCCTCATCTGATGGGTAGCAACAGTCCTTTAACTTAATAAAGGAAAACTTGCTATCCTTGGATTAGCTCACCCAGACTCTAGGACTCTTCCTGTCTCCACTCAAGACAAATCTTCAGCCACCTGTCCACCTTCAGATCAGGCCTCTGGCTTTCTGAGTGCCCTGCACATAAACCTCTGCTCCCCTGTTGACTTGAGAACAGATTCCTAGACACATGACTCTGCTCACACTGCTCTTCACACAACTTCCTCTCACTTGTTCCTCTGGCATCTACTGCACTTGACCTGCCTCTTCTGCTCTGAATTAATAGCGACTGCACACAAATCTTCCTGATGCATAGGGACAGAATAAAATGTTTTATTAATGTGGATTGCTTGTAAAGACCCTGAGAAGTTCTCTCCATAATTCTCTCCACTAAGAGTTGGTGATGGGGGCTGAAACTCCAGCACTGCCATTTATCCCTGAGTTATAAAAGCAACTCTCTAGTTTTTGGAAAACTCAATTTTTGCACAAGTGAAGTGGGAGTTATAACAAGGTCTGCCTTGTACATTTAATCCAGGCCAAAATGTTTCCCGTTAAAATGTTATACAATTATTCGCAAGTATATTTCCTGGGGAAAAACACCATTAGGCCATTCAAGATGATATATACATAATTCCTTATTGTCTGGAATAAGTCTGTGATTCATAGATGCCAGTGTTTCCACAGCGATTTAGGACCAAAATCTCATCCTGAAGAGGTGTAACATCTATGCTCATCCTGTATTCACACATCCTTTAGGACAGACGGGATTGATTATGATCTTGGTACGTACTAGCTCAGGCTTCCCAGGTGGCTCAGTGGTAAAGAATACACCAGCAATGTAGGACACTTGGGTTTGATCCCTGGATCAGGAAGATCCTCTGAAGAAGGAAATGGCAACCCACTCCAGTATTCTTGCCTGGAAAATTCCATGGACAGAGGAGCCTGGCAGGCTTCAGTCCTTGGAGTTGCAAAGAGTTGGACACAGCTGAGCAACATAGACAGCATATTAAAAAGCAGAGACGTTACTTTGCCAACAAATGTCCATACAGTCAAAGCTATGGTTTTTCCAGTAGTCCTGTATGGATGTGAGAATTGGACCATAAAGTAGGCTGAGCACCAAAGAATTGATGCTTTTGAACTGTGGTGTTGGAGAAGACTCTTGAGAGTCCCTTGGGCTGCAAGGAGATCAAACTAGTCCATCCTAAAGGAAATCAGTCCTGAATGCTCATTGGAAGGACTGATTCTGAAGCTGAAACTCCAATACTTTGGCCACCTGATGCGAAGAACTGACTCATTTGAAAAGACTCTGATGCTGGGAAAAATTGAAGGCTGGAGGAGAAGGGTACAACAGAGAATGAGGTGTTTGGATGGCATCGCCAACTCAATGGACATGAGTTTGAGTAAGCTCCAGGAGGTGGTGATGGACAGGGAGGCCTGGCATGCTGCAGTTCATGGGGTCACAAAGAGTCGGACAAGACTGAGCAACTGAATTGACTGACCGAGCGACTAAACAATAACAACAACTTGTTAGTTCAGGATTCTAGTTGTTTCTTTCTCTGATACTCTCCCCAAAGAAATGTATTTTAATGATTTTATTTCTTCTTCCCAGGTATTTTGACTTTTACATTACTGCACATTCTGAGATGAGATAGTCCTTCAATTTCTCTTTCTCTTGCCTCCATGATATCTAGATGTTCTTATTTATCCATTAATGAGTATGTAACCACACCACAGAAACTTTATTTCTTTTCTAATAAATAATTGGCAGTTGATAATATGTTTTAGAGTAATTTATTGTTCTCAACAAACTTGCTCTAAAATGTGCAAACAGTTGGCATGCAATGCTACAATACTATTTGTTACTGTAGCTGGCTTTTCCATTTTTTTGCTATCATAATTCATTTAGTGTTTATCTCAGATGGATGTCTTCCTGTCTTTACATGTGATGGATATTTTCTCCAATACAATCAGTCTTTCAATGGATATTCCTTCTTAGATTTATTTCTGTTAGAAATATAATAGTCTATCCTAGAAGAGTTGATGTATTTGATTGCTTATGTTATGTTTTGTTGCAACCACAGATAGAAAGAACTTTTGAAAGTCATTTAATCTGTTGCTCTGCCTTCAGGCAAAAAGGAACAAAACAGAATTATCTTTAGGTTATAAACAGATCTGCAAAAGAGACAATTCCACTCTTCTCGGGCAATCATTTTTTAATATAAAATTTGCAACCCTTGGCAGCTTTTCTTCTTTTGGGAAAAAAGTATGTCTTCTTTTTATTTATTTATTTATTTTTTTGGTCTTCTTTTTAATAAGTTAGATATGCTCACTGAATTGCATTTACTGTCACAACTGCCTGGCTGTCACTTAATTTTAGACTTTAAATGCTTTCTTCAAGTTTCCTTTGATTTCTATATGTTGTTTGTTTTTAACCTCTGTTGATTTGCAAAATATCAGTTCAGTTTTTAATTATACCTGGAATTAGTTTGCAAGTTTGAAATAAGGAACCAAATAGTATAACTTTGTGATTCTCCCCTATGGGTTATATGAAATTTGTCATATTTCTGCCTTCCTTGTTGTTCCCCAGAGTATATTCTCCTTGGCCCTTGTTAGTTTGATCTGGGATTGTAAACCAGTTTATTATCATACTCTTACAATTGCTTCCTTACTGTCCTATGAATGCTCCCTATTTCCTCCCCACAGACCGTTCTCCCCTCTGCCTATCCAACGTCTACCAAGTTTACTCTCATTCAAGTCAATGGTTATGTCCTAAGAGCCAGAACCATGGATGTCTCTTAAACTGGAACTTTCTTGATCTTTTTGCAGCAGTGTCATTGAATACTTGGACGGTCTCTCTCCTTGAGAGAACCTGTACAGCCCCAGAGACACGTTTTCTCTCCCTTTTCTTTAATTAGCAGTTTTTCCCTTTACTGAGGCACTACTCTTCTAAGGGCTCAGCTTTATGCATCATATGGTAGTTGTTTGTTTTTTTTTTTTTTGCTTTTGAGCTGGTGGGCCCAGGAACTATGGCCAGCCATGTGTGACCTCTCAAGATGGTTTCCTCCTGACACTGTTGGGTGCTTTTTTTCCTGGCCTTGACGGTTTTCTTCAAACACATGTGAGCATTACTACTTAGTTGAAGCTTTGAGGGGCACACTTTGCAAATCTCTAGAGGATTCTTATGTACCTATGTATTCTCCATTCCTTGTGTTGTGTTCTGTTCTTTCCACTATGGCCTCCCTGCATTCAGATGCTTATATCTTTCCTTTTCTCCTTTGCTTTTCACTTCTCTTCTTTTCACAGCTATTTGTAAGGCCTCCCCAGACAGACATTTTGCTTGTTGGCATTTCTTTTTCTTGGGGATGGTCTTGATCGCTGACTCTTGTACAATATCACGAACCTCCATCCATAGTTCATCAGGCACTCTATCAGATCTAACCCCTTCAATCTATTTGTCCCTCCACTGTATCATATAAGGGATTTGATTTAGGTCATACCTGAATGGTCTAGTGGTTTTCCCTACTTTCTTCAATTTAAGTCTGAATTTGGTAATAAGGAGTTCATGATCTGAGCCACAGTCAGCTCCGTCTTATTTTTGCTGACTGTACAGAGCCTCTCCATCTTTGGCTGCAAAGAATATAATCAATCTGATTTCAGTATTGACCATCTGGTGATGTCCATGTGTAGAGTCTTCTCTTGTGTTGTTGGAAAAGGGTGTTTGCTATGACCAGTGCATTCTCTTGGCAAAACTCTATTAGCCTTTGCCTGGCTTTATTCTGTACTCCAAGGCCAAATTTGCCTGTTACTCCAGGTGTTTCTTGATTTCCTACTTTTGCATTCCAGTCCCCTATAATATAAAGGACATCTTTTTTGGGTGTTAGTTCTAAAAGATCTTGTAGGTCTTCATAGAACCGTTCAACTTCAGCTTCTTCAGCATTACTGGTCAGGGCATAGACTAGGATTATTGTGGTACTGAAAGCTTTGCCTTGGAAATAAACAGAGATCATTCTGTTGTTTTTGAGATTGCATTCAAGTACTGCATTTTGGATTCTTTTGTTGATTATAATGGCTATTCCATTTCTTCTAAGGGATTCCTGCCCGCAGTAGTAGATATAATGGTCATCAGAGTTAAATTCACCCATTCCAGTCCATTTTAGTTCACTGATTCCTAAAATGTTGACGTTCACTCTTGCCATCTCCTGTTTGACCATTTCCAATTTGCCTTGATTCATGGACCTAACGTTCCAGGTTCCTATGCAATATTGCTTTTTACAGCATCAGACTTTGCTTCTATCATCAGTGATATCCACAAGTGGATGTTGTTTTTGCTTTGATTCCATCTCTTCATTCTTTCTGGAGTTATTTCTTCACTGATCTCCAGTAGCATATTGGCCGCCTACCGACCAGGGGAGTTCATCTTTCAGTGTCCTATCTTTTTGACTTTTCATACTGTTCCTGGGGTTCTCAAGGCAAGAATACTGAAGTGGTTTGAAAGCCTTCCTCAGTGATCAGTGCAAAGAAATAGAGGAAAATAATAGAATGGGAAAGACTAGAGATTTCTTCAAGAAAATTAGAGATACCAAGGGAACATTTAATGCAAAGATGAGCACAATAAAGGACAGAAGAAGAAGATACTAAGAAGAGGTGGCAAGAGTACATGGAAGAACTGTACAAAAAAGATCTTCATGGCCCAGATAATCATGATGGTGTGATCACTCACCTAGAGCCAAACATCCTGGAATGTGAAGTCAAGTGGGCCTTATAAAGCATCACTATAAACAAAACTAGTGGAGGTGATGGAATTCCAGTGGAGCTATTTCAAATCCTGAAAGATGATGCTGTGGAAGTGCTGCACTCAATATGTCAGCAAATTTGGAAAACTCAGCAGTGGCCACAGGACTGGAAAAGGTCAGTTTTCATTCCAATCCCAAAGAAAGGCAATGCCAAAGAATGCTCAAACTACCACACAATTGCACTCATCTCACATGCTAGTAAGTTAATGCTCAAAATTCTCCAAGCCAGCCTTCAGCAGTACATGAACCGTGAACTTCCAGATGTTCAAGCTGGTTTTAGAAAAGGCAGAGGAACCAGAGATGAAATTGCCAACATCTGCTGGATCATCAAAAAAGCAAAAGAGTTCCAGAAAAATATCTATTTCTGCTTTATTGACTATGCCAAAGCTTTTGACTGTGTGGATCACAATAAACTGTGGAAAATTCTGAAAGAGATGGGAATACCAGACCACCTGACCTGCCTCTTGAGAAATCTGTATGCAGGTCAGGNATTACTAATTACCACTTATCCTTAATCCTCATATAAAAGCAAAAAAAGTGCTACTAAGATGGGATTCTAAGACTGTTTTATTTGAACAAAGGCACACATCAGTCATTTCCTAAGCCTAGTGCACTTATCTGGAGAAGGCAATGGCACCCCACTCCAGTACTCTTGCCTGGAAAATCCCATGGATGGAGGAGCCTGGTGGGCTGCAGTCCATGGGATCGCTGAGGGTCGGACACGACTGAGCAACTTGACTTTCACTTTTCACTTTCATGCATTGGAGAAGGAAATGGCAACTCACTCCAGTGTTCTTGTCTGGAGAATCCCAGGGAGGGGTCGCACAGCGTCGGACACGACTAAAGTGACTTAGCAGCAGCAGCAGCAGCAGCAGTGCACTTATCAAGGCATGTGTGCCCCAGATTTCCACTTCAGATCATGCTGTCATCTATGGGGAGAATCACATTCACCACATTTCATCTCTAAATTGACCTTAGTTGAACTCTGGCCTCAGGTTAATGCAAACTGGGATGGATCCAGTGGGCAAGCTCAGTGTTTGTACACCCTTTCATATTCACAAAGGTTTTATCATTCCTACTTGAGTTTTACCCTAAAAGAATAATTGAGGAGAAAAACCTATTTTTAAAATTCCAAGGAAAATATAATTAATTGCTGTCAAATTGTAACTCTTCTTGTAGTCTGCAGGGCAGATATTTTACTGAGAAAAAGTCTCAGGTGAGTCCCTTGGCTAACACCAGTATATTGCATTTATCAAGGAAGTGAATTCTTCTTCAAAGTATCTTAATCATGAAATCATAAAGCAGTTCCATTCTAGTCTTCCCTCTAGGCTGTCATCATTTCTTCTGTCAGTTATATCACGTTACTATGAGGCATAACTTCATTTCTGCTGCTGCTGCTAAGTCACTTCAGTTGTGTCCGACTCTGTGTGACCCCACAGATGGCAGCCCACCAGACTCCCCCGTCCCTGGGATTCTTCAGGCAAGAACACTGGAGTGGGTTGCCATTTCCTTCTCCAACTACAGCACTTTTATTCAACTGCCAAAAAGAAATCTAAATTATAAATATTGGACCTATTTCTATTTATTTTCTTCTAATAATTTATTTCATTTTAAATACCACAGTCTTTGTCCTTTGCAATCACTACATTTCTTTAATCTGTCACCTTTCTTGGACTCTGCTTGCTTACTTCCATAAACGACATCAGGGAAAAAAAAGGAAAGTTGAATTTGATGTTGGGTCAATGAGGATTTGAATCTTTTATTTACTACCATAATCACAAAACAGAATTGCTTCCTTCAAATTGCACTCATAAATTACCAGCTATTATGCCTTAGTGTATTGGTGCAAAGGTTGATGCTGACTAAAGTTTTAGACGAGCAGGAGAACTTGTAATTTATGTGTCACATGTGGTCACAACATAACTACTTGTCACTTGCTTGAGTAGCTACAGAGAGATAGAGAAAAAGAGGGCTAATATACCCATATGGATGCCAAAACTTCCCCTTGCAAATCTTGTGATGTGTCCAAAAACCTAGCATGTGAGATCTGAGACCAATTTGCTTCTTTAGAGAGCTACTCAGTTTTCAATTTTCAGCTCCAGAGAACCCAGTTATTTCCCTTTAGGAAACAGAAAATATGAGGCCAAATAATGAAGCATACTCATTTTTAGGCACAGGAGATTATTGTCCTCCTAACGCAAATCAGAAAAACAAAGCCTAAAGGCACATGAACAACCATTCATTTAATCCATATGCGTTAGCCTATTTATTCCTTTCCAGAGGAGGAAGGTGAAATTAACTCATGGAATATGGACAAGGGATTATTTAAATCTACTTTTCTCACTAAGCCCATCATTCAGGGTTTATAAAGACTCTTAGGTCATGAACTGATTATTCACCCTGCAGGTAACTGATCCTTAGGTGTGCAACTCTTACAATGCAGATTTGTAAGTGAGACTATATAGCCATTTATGCTAGCCAGGTATGACCTAAATCAAATTCCTAATGATTATACAGTGGAAGTGAGAAATAGATTTAAGGGACTAGATCTGATAGACAGAGTGCCTGAAGAACTATGGACGGGGGTTTGTGACATTGTACAGGAGACAGGGATCAAAACCATCCCCATGGAAAAGAAATGCAAAAAAGCAAAATGGCTGTCTGGGGAGGCCTTGAAAATAGATGTGAAAAGAAGAGAAGCAAAAAGCAAAGGAGAAAAGGAAAGATACAAGCATCTGAATGCAGAGTTCCAAAGAATAGCAAGAAAAGATAAGAAAGCCTTCCTCAGAGATCAATGCAAAGAAATAGAGGAAAACAACAGAATGGGAAAGACTAGAGGTCTCTTCAAGAAAATTAGAGGTATCAAGGGAACATTTCATGCAAAGATGGGCTCGATAAAGGACAGAAATGGTATGGACCTAACAGAAGCAGAAGATATTAAGAAGAGGTGACAAGAATACACAGAAGAACTGTACAAAAAAGATCTTCATGACCAAGATAATCACAATGGTGTGATCACTCACCTAGAGCCAGACATCCTAGAATGTGAAGTCAAATGGGCCTTAGAAAGCATCACTATGAACAAAGCTAGTGGAGGTGATGGAATTCCAGTGGAGCTATTTCAAATCCTGGAAGATGATGCTATGAAAGTGCTGCACTCAATATGCCAGCAAATTTGGAACACTCAGCAGTGGCCACAGGACTGGAAAATGTCAGTTTTCATTCCAATCCCAAAGAAAGGCAATGCCAAAGAATGCTCAAACTACCACACAATTGCACTCATCTCACATGCTAGTAAGTAATGCTCAAAATTCTCCAAGCCAGGCTTCAGCAATACGTGAACCGTGAACTCCCTGATGTTCAAGCTGGCTTTAGAAAAGGCAGAGGAACCAGAGATCAAATTGCCAACATCCGCTGGATCATGGAAAAAGCAAGAGAGTTCCAGAAAAATCATCTATTTCTGCTTTATTGACTATACCAGATCCTGTGACTGTGTGGATCACAATAAACTGTGGAAAATTCTGAAAGAGATGGGAATACCAGACCACCTGACCTGCCTCTTGAGAAATCTGTATGCCGGTCAGAAAGCAACAGTTAGAACTGGACATGAACAACAGACTGGTTCCAAATAAGAAAAGGAGTACGTCAAGGCTTTATATTGTCACCTTGCTTATTTAACTTACATGCAGAATACGTCATGAGAAACGCTGGGCTGGAAGAAACACAAGCTGGAATCAAGATTGCCAGGAGAAATATCAATAACCTCAGATATGCAGATGACACCAACCTTATGGCAGAAAGTGAAGAGAAAATAAAAAGCTTCTTGATGAAAGTGAAAGAGGAGAGTGAAAAAGTTGGTTTAAAGCTCAACATTCAGAAAACAAAGATCATGGCATCTGGTCCCATCACTTCATGGGAAATAGATGGGGAAACAGTGGAAACAGTGTCAGACTTTATTTTTGGGGGCTCCAAAATCACTGCAGATGGTGACTGCAGCCATGAAATTTAAAGACGCTTACTCTTGGAAGGAAAGTTATGACCAACCTAGATAGCATATTCAAAAGCAGAGACATTACTTTGCCAACAAAGGTCCATCTAGTCAAGGCTATGGTTTTCCCAGTGGTCATGTATGGATGTGAGAGTTGGACTGTGAAGAAAGCTGAGTGCCGAAGAATTGATGGTTTTGAACTGTGGTGTTGGAGAAGACTCTTGAGAGTCCCTTGGACTGCAAGGTGATCCAACCAGTCCATTCTAAAGGAGATTAGTCCTGGGTGTTCATTGGAGGGACTGATGCTGAATTCAGCTGAAACTCCAATACTTTGGCCACCTCATGCGAAGAGTTAACTCATTGGAAAAGACTCTGATCCTGAGAGGCATTGGGGGCAGGAGGAGAAGGGGACGACAGAGGATGAGATGGCTGGATGGCATCACCGACTCTATGGACGTGAGTCTGAGTGAACTCCGGGAGTTGGTGATGGACAGGGAGGCCTGGCGTGGTGCGATTCATGGGGTCACAAAGAGTCAGACACGACTGAGCGACTGAACTGAACTGAACTGAAAGATGTAGAAACAGCCTAAGTGTCCATGGATAGATGAATGAATAAAGAAGCTGTGGTATATACACACAATGGAATAGTAGGCAGCCATAAAAAGAAGAATATCTTGGGAATTCCCTGACAGTCCAGTAGTTAGAATTTGGTGCTTTCCATGCCAGGCCAGGTTTGATCCCTGATTCGGGGACTAAGATCCTGCAAGCCATCTAGCACAGCCAACAAAAAAAACAGGATATCTTGCCATTTGAGACAACATGGATTGATGGTGAGAGCATTATACTAAGTGAAGTAAATCAGACAGAGAAAAACAAGTACTGTATGATTTCACTTTTATGTGGAATCTAAAAGTAAAACAACAAGCTCATAGATACAGAGATAGATTGGCGGTTGCCAGAGGCATTAGGTGATGGGCATTAGGTGAAATGGGTGAAGGAACTCAAAGTTACACAATTTCAGTTATAAAGTAAATAAGTCATGGGATGTAATATACATCATAACAGCTTTAATTATAATATTATAAAGTATTAGTGTTACAGAGAATAATAATAGAGAATAGATCTTAGCATTTCTCATCACACAGACACAAATTCTGTAACTATGTACTTGATGGATGTTAACTAGACATGCGATCATTTTGTGAACAACATAGAGTTAAACTGTGCAGGTCCACTTCCACTCAGATTTTTAAAACAAACACTGTCTGAATCCATAGCTGTCTTAATCCAAAGATGTGAAATTGAGAATACAGAGGGTCAATTATAAAGCTATTTGCAGATTTTTGACATAATGGGAGGCCACACCCCAACACCCATATTGTTCTGGGTCAACTGCATATAAAATATCAAATAATTATCTTGTATCCCTGAAACTAATACAATGTTGTATATCAATTATACCTCATTTTTTTGAAAAAAAGGAATGAGATTTGAATTTAATAGGTTGTGGATGAATTTGTGATGTTTTTACACAATTATTGTAGACATGTAGTTCATATATGTAAATACCTGGTCCTTCTTGGTGGCTTAGAGGTTAAAGCGTCTGCCTCCAATGCGGGAGACCCAGGTTCGATCCCTGGGTCTGGAAGATCCCCTGGAGAAGGAAATGGCAATCCACTCCAGTATTCTTGCCTGGAGAATCCCATGGACAGAAAAGCCTAGTAGGTTACAGTCCACGGGGTCACAAAGAGTCGGACACGACTGAGTGACTTCACCTCACCTCACCTCACCTCTTAGCAAACCTGTCAGATTCATCATAGAAGAGAAACTATCTAATAGACAGTTCTGTCACCTTATAAGAAGAGGAGTGTAAATAACATACATTCTAAGGATTTGGATAATTGAAAGCATAACGGGGCTTCATGGGCTCTTCATACGTATTTCTTTGACCAGTCTTTATTGTCTTGCATTAGAGTCAGTAACTGCTTTTTAAACATTCCCCCAAACTTAAAGAATGCACAAGGCAAGGCAAGGACAAGTGTATAATTACCACGGAGTGCTTTCGTATTTTCTTTAAAGGCACCATAATGCAGCTTAAGCACGTTCCTGTCTGTGGAATGTGGAGCTGTTAATATACCATTTAGATGCAGTAGTTCTCTCTGGCTGAAAAGACACTTTGTTCTTATTCTCTTTTAACAGTTTTGATTTTCTGAAAATTATGATGAAATTGACTGCAGGCAGGCTGTGAATTCATTATGCGGCATTAACTAACCAGAGAATATTGTAAAAATAGGTGTGGCATTACCTTGATACCAACTAAATATTCCAGGGAGAGGGAAAGATGAATAATATATGTACATAGGGACAGATGTGATCTATCCACATTGATTGGAGAAGGAAATGGCAACCCACTCCAGTACTCTTGCCTGTATAATCCCTTGAGCAGTGGATCCTGGTTGGCTACAGTCCATGGGGTCGCAGTCAAACACGACTGAGCGACTGACACACACATCCACATTGATAAATATCATATACACAAAGAAAATTTGTGTACACAAATTGCTTTTATATGATTATATCATTTAATTTTCATCATCTACTCAGGAGGTAAGAATTTTCATCCAGGCTTCAGAGACGGTTGAGTGACTTTAACCACTGATAC
This sequence comes from Cephalophus harveyi, assembly GCA_006410635.1. NCBI lineage: Eukaryota > Metazoa > Chordata > Mammalia > Artiodactyla > Bovidae > Cephalophus > Cephalophus harveyi. The sequence continues at coordinate 43,712 of SJYT01000969.1, read as the reverse complement.
AGACTCAGAAATAGAGCCGAGTAAGAAAATCTGTTTCTTCTTTTTTTCTTTTTCTAATGTTCTTTCATCCCACTGGAATTGAGTTTTTTGATAATAAAGGAATGGTATTTTGATAAAAGCTTGCTAGGATTTTAAATTTGTTCAGCCTTCTGTAAATTCCTATTGTGCTTATTGTCAGTACTAATTAACTTAGCAAACAAAAACATTTTTTTAAGGTTTTATCTTCTCAGGTTTTTCTGCAAAATTTCAGAGGATCTTATATGTACATTTACTAAAATATTAATCATCTTGAATTACAATTATCTCCATGTACTATACTTCCAGTTGACTATAAAAATCCATTCTCTACCATTGTTTTCTTTTAATTAATTTATTTTTTATTGAAGGATAATTGCTTTACAGAATTTTGCTGTTTTCTGTTAAACCTCAACATGAATCAGCCATACATATACATATATCCCCTCCCTTTTGAACCTCCCTCCCATCTCCCTCCCCTCCAGGCTGACACAGAGCCCCTTTTCAGTTTCCTGAGCCAATCAGCAAATTCCCACTGGCTATCTATTTTACATATAAGGTGATGGCACCCCACTCCAGTACTCTTGCCTGGAAAATCTTGTGGATGGAGGAGCCTGGTAGGCTACAGTCCATGGGGTCGCGAAGCGTCCGACACTGACCAACTTCACTTTCACCTTCTTGCATTGGAGAAGGAAACGGCAACGCACTCCAGTGTTCTTGCCTGGAGAATCCCAGGGACAGGAGAGCCTGGTGGGCTGCCGTCTATGGGATCGCACAGAGTCAGACACGACTGAAGCGACTTAGCAGCAGCAGCAGCAGTGTACTACCATATGTTACTCTTTCCATACATCTCACCCTATCCTCCCCTCTCCCCATGTCCTTAAGTCTATTCTCTATGTCTGTTTCTGCACTATTGTCCTATAAATAAATTCTTCAGTGCCATTTTTCTATATTCCATTTATATGTGTTAGAATATGGTATTTATTTTTCTCTTTCTGACTCATTTCACTCTGTGTAATAGGTTCTAGGTTCATCCACCTCATTAAAACTGACTCAAATGTGTTCCTTTTATGGCTAAGTAATATTCCATTGTGTAGATATACCACAACTTCTTTATCCATTCATCTGTTGATGGACATCTAGGTTGCTTCCATGGTTTTTTTAAGACTTGAAAAAGTCAAGTAGTCATGAGCTTCAGTTGATGTTGAGTCCCATCACCATAGCAAACTCATAACAAATTTTGAGTATTAAAATTTTGGCTCTTGGAAACCATCAACCCATTCTGATCGATGAAAAATGAGGGATGTCTGTTGAGAGATGAGTGAACAATTTGTATTTACTTTTTAAAAAGAACATGTGAGGATGTTATGCTTGGAAATGCTGCAGCCACTCTGATGATATGAATGTAAAGCCTATAAGTGAAGACAGCTCACTAAGTATGGGTGAAAAAAAAATGTAAAAAAAGGAAAAACAACCAAATAACAAATCAATGAAAAGCAAACAAAGAAAAAAGCCCTGAAGCATTGCTCTCACTTTTAAGATACTGGATTTTCCAACTTTTACTGTGCAGAAGTGCAGAGTTTTTTTTTTGTTTGTTTGTTTTTAATGTCAGATTCAGATTTATTGCTCATTTCTGTGCTTGGTAATGATATTTTAAAATTAGTTTGTTGATTTTCATTGGCATATAGTTTATTATGTTATAATATTGTGATGGTTTTTGTCATACATGAACATGATCTAGCCACAGGTGTACATGTGCCCCCCATTCTGTACCCGCCTCCCACAACCCTCCTCACCCTATCCTTCTCTGTTGTCCAGAGCACCTGCTTCCTGCATCGAACATATCGTAATGTACATGTTTCATTGCTATTCTCTCAAATCATCCCACTGAGATTTTTTTTTCTTGTGGTCAAGAGCATCAAATAAGAAACATCATTAATATTTCTTTGTAACAAACTAAATTTTGAGTTGTTTGAGGACATACAATCCAGGCTACTAATTTGTAACTAGTGTCTACTACAATAACAAACACAGATTGAGTACTCAAACACTGTTAGTCGAATATATGCATGAATGAAAAACTTTCAAAATAGTCAAAGAAAGAGAGAACAGTAATACTAATACTGCCACATTTTCACTGATTTCTGGCAAATAGCTATCAGGACTGTCATTGTAGAAGACTTTAAAGAGGTAGAAAGTCTGAGAATATTTGTTTCATAGAATTAATAATTTTTCAACTGTGTGATAATTGGTTTATTGAATTCATAAAGAAGAAGCTGAAAGTCTTTGTGTTTAAGATGTGTCATTCATTTAAAGCAGCAATTTCTGTCATGCTGTCCTTTAGAATGACCCTATTAATATGGGTCATCTGGTAGAACAAGAACATCACTTTGTTCTCTGGATTCTCTCTAATCTATGGGAAAGCTCCCAATATGAGACTGACATCTAGAACAGAAAATCAAATAGCAAGTGAATACATAGATGGCTTTAAAAAGAAGTCCACAAATGATTGACAAGTAAATGGAATTATTTAGAAGTTTCATCCTTAAGTTGAAAGGAGAATTTAAAATAAAAAGGAATTCAATTTTCCACATGGTGAAGGGAGTTGTTTGAGCCCCCATTCTCTCTTTTCTTCCTGTGTCACTGAACATGGGCTGACTCTTCTCAGTTAAATGTTTCTTGTTCCTTTGAGCTGTCAAAGCAGTTTGTCAACGTTTTAATTAGATCATCCATCATAATTTCATTTAAAATATATACAATAATAAAATGTATCTACTTGCAAGGAAAATTTTAATTTAGTTTGTTACAGTTTTTTGAATGAAAAAAACTTGCACAAAAATGTGTCTTCTATATTGTCTCCCTAATTTGGGGCTAATAATCATCTATAATTTGTATATTTTCATCCAAGCTTATATTCGTCACCATTTTAAAAAATTATTATATAAAAAGCAGCGATTACTTGCCTATTTTTGATTAACATTATGTTTGTTTCAGGTGTATATATAATAATTCAATCTTTGTGTACACTACAAAGTAAACAGCACAGTAAGTCTAGTTATTATCCATCACCATAAAATTAACCCCTTCACCCATTTATCCACTTTATCATTTACCCACGTCTCCCGTGGGTCAAGAATATTCCCTGAAAGGGGGCATGGCGACCCACTCTAGTATTCTTGCCCCAAGATTCCCATGGAAAGAGAAGTTTAGTGGGCTACAGTCCATAGGGCTGCAAAAAGTCAGACACGACTGAAGCAACTTAGCACACATACACGCACATGCACCTCTGATAAACACCAATCTGTTCTCTGTATCTAGAAATTTTATTTATTTTGTTTTTATATCCCACACATAAATAAATGTATATGGCATTTGTCTGATTTCAATTAGCATAGTGCACTTAAGGTCCATCTATGTTGTCACAAATGGCAAGATTGCATTTTTCTTAATGGCTGAGTAGCAGCTCATTGTATATAGGTATGTATCACATGTTTATCCATTCGTCCATCTATTGACACTCAGGTTGTTTCCATATCTTGGTTACTGTAAATAATGCTGCAGTAAACATAAATGCATATATCTTTTGGAATTACTGTTTTCTTTTTCTTCAGATGAATGCCTAGAAGCAGAAGAGACAGCAGACAATTAAAAATGGTAGTTCTATTTTTAATTTGACCAACCTAGATAGCATATTCAAAAGCAGAGACATTACTTTGCCAACAAAGGTCCGTCTAGTCAAGGCTATGGTTTTCCCAGTGGTCATGTATGGATGTGAGAGTTGGACTGTGAAGAAGGTTGAGCGCCGAAGAATTGATGGTTTTGAACTGTAGTATTGGAGAAGACTCTTGAGAGTCCCTTGGACTGCAAGGAGATCCAACCAGTCCATTCTGAAGGAGATCAGCCCTGGGATTTCTTTGGAAGGAATGATGCTAAAGCTGAAACTCCAGTACTTTGGACACCTCATGTGAAG
>SJYT01000969.1:12939-39687 GCA_006410635.1 Cephalophus harveyi | reverse complement strand
GTCCCTTGGACTGCAAGGAGATCCAACCAGTCCATTCTGAAGGAGATCAGCCCTGGGATTTCTTTGGAAGGAATGATGCTAAAGCTGAAACTCCAGTACTTTGGCCACCTCATGTGAAGGGTTGACTCATTGGAAAAGACTCTGATGCTGGGAGGGATTGGGGGCAGGAGGAGAAGGGGACAACCGAGGATGAGATGGCTGGATGGCATCACTGACTCGATGGATGTGAGTCTGAGTGAACTCCGGGAGATGGTGATGGACAGGGAGGCCTGGCGTGCTGCGATTCATGGGGTCGCAAAGAGTCGGACACGACTGAGCCACTGAACTGAACTGAACTGATACTGTTTTCCATAGTGGATGTGCCCATTTACATTCACACCTTTTCTCCCCATCCTCTAGAACATTTGTTGTTTCTTGTCTTTTTGATAACAGTCTTTCCAGCAGTTGGGAGGTGCTAACTCATTTTGGTTTTGATTTGCATTTCTTTCATGATTAATGATCCTACTATATATATATATATATTTAAGTGTCTATTTAGATCCTCTGCTCATTTTATACTCAGCATTTTTTGTTTTTGTTTTTGCTGTTTGAGTTCTTTATTTATTTTGAGTACTAACACACTGTTTGGTATATGGCAAATATCTTCTCCCATTCAGTAGGTTACACTTAATGATTTCCTTTGCTTTTCAGAAAATTTTTTTAGTTTGAAGTAGTCCCTGATTTTATTCTTGGTTTCGTTGTCTTTGCTTTTGTGGTCACATCCATAAATTCCACACCAAATCTGATGTTAAAGAGTGTACCACCTATGTTTTCCTCTAGGACTCTTATGGTTTCAGGTCTTACATTCAAGTCTTTAATCCATTTTGAGTTCATTTTTTTGTATAGTGTAAAATAGTGGTCTAGTCTCATTTTTTTATATGCATCTGTCCAGTTTTCTCAACACCATTTTTTATAGAGACTGTATTTTCCACATTGCATATTTTTGGATGCTATAGTATAAATTAATTGACCATATAATTCTTGGCTCTCTGTTCAGTTTCATTGATCTGTGTATCTGTTTTTATGCCAATACCATACCATTTAGATTAGTATAGCTTTATAATATAATTTGAATCCAGGGATCATGATAAGTCATGCTTTTTCTTCTTTTTCAAAGTTTCTTTGGATATTCAGGATCCTTTGTGATTCCAAACAAACTCTAGGGTCATTTGTTCTAGTTCTGTAAAAATGCCATTTTTTAGATAAGGATTGCTTTGAATTTATAGATTGTCTTGTGTAGAATGAACATCTTAACAATATTAATTCTTGCAATCCACAAGCATGGAATGTCTTTTTATTTCTTTCTGTCTTCAGTTTCTTTCAACATTGTTCATATAGTTTTCAGTGTACAGAGCTTTCCCCTCCTCAGATAAATTTATTCCTAGATATTGTATTCTTTTTGATGCAATTATAAATATAATTGTTTCTGTAATTCCCCCTTCTGATAGTTGATTGTTAGACTATAAAAATGCAACAGATTTTTGAATATTAATTTTGTACCCTGAAGCTTTACTGAATGACTCTATCAGTTTTTACAGTTTTCTAGTGGAGTGTTTCGGAGAAGGCAATGGCACCCCACTCCAGTACTCTTGCCTGGAAAATCCCACGGACGGAGGAGCCTTGTAGGTAGGCTACAGTCCATGGGGTCACTAAGAGTCGGACATGACTGAGCGGCTGCACTTTCACTTTTCACTTTCATGCACTGGAGAAGGAAACGGCAACCCACTCCACTGTTCTTGGCTGGAGAATCCCAGGGACGGGGCAGCCTGGTGGGCTGCTGTCTATGAGGTCGCACAGAGTCGGACACAACTGACGCGACTTAGCAGCTTGTATGTAAACTGTTGTTTTTCAGTTGCTGATTTTAATATTCTCTGTCTTTAACTTTTAACATTTTAATCATTGTATATCTTGTCATGGATTCCTTTGAGTTCATCTTGTTTGAACTTCTCTGGGTTTCCTGGACATGAATGCCTGTTTCTTTCTCAGGTTAGAGAAGTTTTCTACCATTATTTCTCCACATACGTTTCTTGTTCACCCCCTTTCTTTTTCTGAAACCTCTATAATGGACATGTTAGTCCTTTTGATTTTGTTCCATTGGTTCATTAAGCTATCTTCATTCATTTCCATTTCTCTCTCTACCTTTTAACCTTCATGCTCTGTTTGGGTGAGTTTCACTGCTCTGACTTCCAGACTACTGATTCTTTTTGATGCTTCATGTAGCTTGTGGTTGAACCGACTCGTGTATATTTCAGGTTTGTTGTATTTTTCAGTTCTGAAACCTATTTGGTACTTTCTTAAACTTTCTATCTCTTTGTTGAAGTTTTTACTGTGTTAATCCATTCTTATCCTGAGTTTAGTGAGCATCTTTATGACCATTACTTTGAACTCTTTATCAGGCATATTACGTCTCTTCGTTTTGTTAAGATGCATTTTTGTTTTTTAATGGGGCTTTGTCTTTTTTTTTCATTCAGAAAATATTTCTCAGTTTCCTTATTTTTCTTGTCTCTCTGTGTCTGTTTTGATATACCACTGACCCTTGAACAAAGTGGGTTTGAACTTCATGGATCCATTTGTACATGTATTCTTTCCAATAAATACATACTACACAACTAATGATCCATAGTTGGTTGAATCTGTGGATGCAGAAGTATGAATATGGAAAGATGACTGTAAAGTTACACACAAATTTTTGACTGCATGTGGAATTGGCACTCAGCCCATGTAATGTTCAAGGATCAACTGTATAAACTTAAACAGCTTCCTCTCCCAGTCTTGAAGAAATGGTCACACGTAGACAATTAACCTTGTTATTGAACCTTGCCATAGCTCTTAGTTGTTTCTCTCGTACTTTGCCAACAAAGGTCAGTCTAGTCAAGGCTATGGTTTTTCCAGTGGTCATGTATGGATGTGAGAGTTGGACTATAAAGAAAGCTGAGGGCCAAAGAATTTATCCTTTTGAAATGTGGTGTTGGAGAAGACTCTTGAGAGTCCCTTGGACTGCAAGGAGATCCAAATAGTCCATCTTAAAGGAGATCAGTCCTGGATGTTCACTGGAAAGACTGATGGTGAAGCTGAAACTCCATTACTTTGGCCACCTAATGCGAAGAGCTGATTCATATGAAAAGACCCTGATGCTGGGAAAGATTGAGGAGGGCAGGAGGAGAAGGGAATGACAGAGGATGAGATGGTTGGATGGCATCACCAACTCGATGAACATGGGTTTGAGTGGACTCTGGGAGTTAGTTGATGATGGACAGGGAGGCCTGGCATGCTGTGGTTCATGGGGCTGCAAAGAGTTGGACACGATGAGTGACTGAACTGAACTGAAGCAGCCTGATTTATTCTTTATGGGTCTCAGTTGTTGAGATTATCCCAAGCCAGCACCTAGTTTCAGGCTCACTGGAAGCCATACCCTTAGGCAGTAGTTTTTAAAGTATGAAAATACATATAGTCCTAAGAGTCCAGCATTGTAATCCCTGCTAGCCTTCTAGACTAGGTGATTTGGCTATGTTCCCTTAATGAAAGTTGCAAAAAGTAGTGTTCCAGATGAGTGTATAACCTCCCTGCAGGGAGATACTGCTGAGCTGTAGCAAAATCAAAAGAATGGGGAAAGATGACATCCCCTGGCCAATATTCCCCGAGAGCTCCTTTGTAGCCTGTAAATGTGTGGTTAACATGAAACTTGATCTTTAGACTGAAGCTCTAGGACAAGGAAAAATGTCTTTTTTCTAGGAAAAGTGGAGTTGTTTCAGTCTGGTATGGAGTTTCCTGGGATTGATAGTCTACTAGGAACTGCCTCAGTGATTGTTTCACCTCAGAAACACAGGCACCCAAACCACCAGAGACAGGCACACAAGGGGCATGGAGTGTGGGGACTGCAAGCGCCTGCCAGCTTCAGCTTGGGGTTGGGGGAAGTTCTTAGGCTGCAGTGGGGTGGGTTATGCCCAACTGTGCTACCAAGGTGGAAGGAGTGCAAAAATGATGTTCACCTGTGCCAGTGCTAGCAAAGAGGAGTGAGAGAGCAAAAACGGTGCCTGCTAGCAACAGACAACTGTGCCCACAGCAGATGCTTTAAGATTAGCTAATTTTGTGCTGAATCCTGGGTGAGCTTCTCAGGTAGTTCAGTGGTAAATAATTCGCCTCCCACTGCAGGAGACATGAGTTTGATCCCTGAGTTGTGAAGATCCCCTGGAGTAATGTCAACCCACTCCAGTATTCTTGTCTGGGAAATCCCACGGACAAAGGGGTCTAGCAGGCTGCAGTTTACAGGGCTGCAAAAGAGTCGGACATAACTTAGGAACTAAACAATAGTTTAGTGCTGGATCCTAGGGTGAGTGAGTCTGCCAATAGTCCTTTAAAAGTGAGCTTTCTGTTACCCAGTCTTTTGGGTGTCCTGGAAGTAAGCCCCTTTTGTTTTCAAATCTGGACATACTGGGGGCTCATCTCCCTGGAGCAGCTTCCAAAGGTTGGGGTGCCTGATGTGGGGCAGAAACACCTTGCTCCTCAGGGAGTAGGTTCATATTTGTGAGATCCCTCCATCTTGGGGTTGCCTCAAGGTGGGGGGGGGGTGTTTTTGCCAAGACTGGGTCTCTGTTTCTTTTATTTACCTCTATGTAGTCATTTTATCCTTTGTTTTCAAGATGTTTGGCTAACTTTCAGGTCTGTTTCAAATTTAATTGGTACATACATACTGTAGATTTGGTGTGTATGTGAGAGAAGTTGAGTTCAGGATCTTCCTACACTGCTATTCCAAGATCTACTTACCTTTCTTCTGATTTTTGCTTCCTACAGGGTTATGACACACACTCTTACTACTCTCTATAAATCTTTTGTCATTCCTTTCCCAACAACAGATGCCCTCCATACCAGTCCATTAGTCTAGATATCCCCCACTCAGTGAAAAAGGCCCCCTTTCAAACGATTTTTATATGATTCTTATCATCAAATGTGATAGATGCCAGGTTAAGTGGTATGGTGGGAGGGGAGGGGCACAAAGGTAAGCTAAGAAAAAGAAATATTTCTTTAAAGGAGATTACACTTGGAAGATGGAGACAATCATTAAATAATGACTCACACAAATGAATGAAAGTTATAACTGTGAGTAATGCTACAAAATAGGAATTCCCTCGTGACTCAGATAGTAAAGAATCCGCCTGCGATGCAGGAGACCTAGGTTCAGATTTGTAACGGGAGAACTTAACCATGTCTGCAAGGCTGAGAAAAACTTCCTTAAAGAAAAAAGAATTACAGAAGGAAATGTGGAAATAATAGATATCAAACAGGTAAAGGGTCAATGAAGTTGTGGTAAAGGAGAATGCACCAAGTCAAAGATGAAATTTTTAAAAATCTCTAAGGTCAAATGGAAACGGACCTATTCAAGGAAAAGAAGAAAGCCAAAGAAGCTGAAGATCAGTGACTATTGTGGGGACCAGGACTGAGAATTTTGAATTGGTATGATATGATGGTAGAAAATTGAGCAGATGCCAAACAAATCTGAGTTTTACAAGCTATGTTAAGGATTTGATCTTTATCCAAAGAATAATTAAAAAAAACTAATGTAGTATTTTAACATTGATCAAATTTGCATTTTAAAAAGTCCTCCAACTTCAGAGTGAAAAAATTGTTAGATAAAGGCCAAAATGGGCGCTGGTGTTCCAATGATGAAGCTGTGGCAGGGGTCCAACAATGATGATGGTTGTTTGGGTTCAGTTCAGTTCAGTCACTCAGTCATGTCCGACTCTTTGCGACCCCATGAATCGCAGCACGCCAGGCCTTACTGTCCATCACCAACTCCTGGAGTTCACTCAGACTCACGTCCATCGAATCAGTGATACCATCCAGCCATCTCATCCTCTGTCGTCCCCTTCTCCTCCTGCCCCCAATCCCTCCCAGCATCAGAGTCTTTTCCAATGAGTCAACTCTTCTCATGAGGTGGCCAAAGTAGTGGAGTTTCAGCTTTAGCATCGTTCCTTCCAAAGAAATCCCAGGGTTGGATCTCCTTCAGAATGGACTGGTTGGATCTCCTTGCAGCCCAAGGGTCTCTCAAGAGTCTTCTCCAACACCACAGTTCAAAAGCATCAGTTCTTCGGTGCTCAGCTTTCTTCATAGTCCAACTCTCACATCCATACGTGACCACTGGAAAAACCATAGCTTTGACTAGATGGACCTTTGTTGGCAAAGTAATGTCTCTGCTTTTGAATATGCTATCTAGGTTGGTCATAACTTTCCTTCCAAAGAGTAAGCGTCTTCTAATTTCATGACTGCAGTCACCATCTACAGTGATTTTGGAGCCCAAAAAAATAAAGTCTGACACTGTTTCCACTGTTTCCCCATCTATTTCCCATGAAGTGATGGGACCAGATGTCATGATCTTCATTTTCTGAATGTTGAGCTTTAAGCCAACTTTTTCACTCTCCACTTCACTTTCATTAAGAAGCTTTTTAGTTCCTTTTCACTTTGTGCCATAAGGGTGGTGTCATCTGCATAACTGAGGTTATTGATATTTCTCCCGGCAATCTTGATTCCAGCTTGTGATTCTTCCAGCCCAGTGTTTGGGTTAGGCTCATAGAAATAGGGGTATGCAGCATATATGCTTGAACAAATGTATGTTTAAGAAATAGAATTATCAAGATTTTCATGAAATGCCAGGGCAGGGAGGAGAGTGAGGGAGAAAAAGGTGTCAGTGACTGCTTCCTTTCTGCGTTCTCACCAGAATGGGTGGTGGTGCTATTCATGTGGAAAGCACTGGGAGAGTGTAGTATTTAGTGGGATTTGGACTTGGGTTGAAGGATTTTGGGTATGTTAACTTTGAGATGCCTTTGCGATATACAAAAAATATGTCCAACAGGTGATTGAGTATATAGTTATGTAATTCAAAAAAGAGAATTGAACAATAGATGTAAATGTGTGGACATCCTGAAGACTCAGTTATAATTTGATAGATTCTAATCCATTTTTACATGTCAATTCCATTCGAAGAGGTTTAAAAATCAAATGCAGAGTACATCATGAGAAGCGCTGGGCTGGAAGAAGCACAAGCTGGAATCAAGATTGCCGGGAGAAATATCAATAACCTCAAATATGCAGATGACACCACCCTTATGGCAGAAAGTGAAGAGGAACTAAAAAGCCTCTTGATGAAAGTGAAAGAGGAGAGTGAAAAAGTTTGCTTAAAGCTCAACATTCAGAAAACGAAGATCATGGCATCTGGTCCCATCATTTCATGGGAAATAGATGGGGAAACAGTGTCAAATTATTTTGGGGGGCTCCAAAATCACTGCAAATGGTGACTGCAGCCATGAAATTAAAAGACGCTTACTCCTTGGAAGGAAAGTTATGACCAACCTAGATAGCATATTCAAAAGCAGAGACATTACTTTGCTAACAAAGGTCCGTCTAGTCAAGGCTATGGTTTTTCCAGTGGTCATGTATGGATGTGAGAGTTGGACTGTAAAGAAAGCTGAGCACCAAAGAATTGATGCTTTTGAACTGTGGTGTTGGAGAAGACTCTTGAGAGTCCCTTGGACTGTGAGGAGATCCAACCAGTCCATTCTGAAGAAGATCAGTCCTGAATATTCATTGGAAGGACTGATGCTGAAGGTGAAACTCCAATACTTTGGCCACTTCATGTGAAGAGCTGACTCATTTGAAAAGACCTTGTTGCTGGGAGGGATTGGGGACAGGAAGAGAAGGGGACAACAGGGGATGAGATGGCTGGATGGCATCACCAACTCGATGGACATGAGTTTGGGTAAACTCCAGGAGTTGGTGATGGACAGGGAGGCCTGGTGTGCTGGGATTCATGGGGTCGCAAAGAGTCGAACACTTCTGGGTGACTGAACTGAACTGAACTGAAAAATCAAAATGATCTTCAGAGGTCTAGATGGAAACATGACAGGGAGATACATTAAAAGGAAAGGTAGTATGATGGAAAAATGGCAGCAATTTGTGTTAGAAGACCTGGGTTCAAATCCCAGTGATACTTCTTATGTCATTTTATCGTCTTCAGCAAATCACCTTCTCAATCAGAACTTCAGTTTCCTTCTCTGGTTTATAGCAATAATGATACCTCCTTCTGATTGCTGTTTTAAGGAATAATGTGATGGTGTTCACGATGAGGCTATATGAATGTGCTTTGTTGGTGGCTACAAACACCAGTCTTATTTCATTGTGCAAATCCTACTTACGAGTATGTATGAATAGACTACTCAATGCTTAACCCATAGCATTAAATAAGCACAGGCCTTTGAAGAGTCTCAGACAAAGCTGACATGCTAGAGTATTGGCTCACTGGTTTTCTGAGGGTTATGTTAAAAAATTTTTTTCTAATCCAACCTCAGTTCCCTTTAATCACCTAGACTTTTACATCATGATACAATGTTCTCTCATTAATCATTATTAAGAATACAGAAAAAAACTGTGCCAACATGGGAATTTAGTGCCTATAACAAAGTGTTTTCCAATTCCAATTAATTTCTTCATGTATCGAAAGGTCAGGCACTTCTCCTTCTTCTACCTAGGTGATCTTCTGTCTTACTCTTTTCCTGTCTGGATGTGAATAGATACAAACATCCCTGGTGGCTCAAATAGTAAAGCATCTGCCTAAAATCTGGGAGACCCGGGTTTGATCCCTGGGTTGGGAATATCCCCTGGAGAAGGAAATGGCAACCCACTCCAGTACTCTTGCCTGGAAAATCACATGGATGGAGGAGCCTGATGGGCTACAGTTCATGGGGTTGCAAAGAGTCGGACATGACTGAGTGACTTTCTTTCTTTTCTTTCCTAGTGCAGGATGAAGAGATACAACCCCTGGGGGAACTAGACATAGCCCTCAGAAGTCTATAAAACAGTCATAAATTAAAACTATAGAAAACAGTTTCAGAATGCACTATGTCAATGTTCTAGAAAATTTCTGAGGGTCTATTGTATGACTTGGAGGAAAATCATCAGAGATGCTAGGAGGATCAAAGAAAATGAAGAAAATGACTTAACAGATTAATTACAACATCTAAATAATTATTGGTAATAAGTGGTATGTCTTAGAAAAGATATCCTGGCTCAGAAAACACTTTAATAAGTAACATAGAAAGTTTATGAACAATTATTACTCATTTGTCACTGAAATTTTAGAGAATTTTGGTTGTTTTATTGTTTTAAAATGCATGTAACATAAAATATGTCCTTGTACCTATTTTAACATGTGCAATTAAGTTTCACTAAGTACATTCGCACAGCTGTGCAGTCATCGTGCAAGGGTGCTCAGTTGTTCAGTTGTGTCTGACTCATTGTGACCCCATGGACTGTAACTCACCAGGCTTCTCTGTCCACGAAAATTTTCAGGCAAGAATACTGGAGTGGGTACTATTTCCTTCTCCAGGGGATCTTCCCAATCCAGGGATCGAACCCATGTCTTCTGCATCTCCTGAATTGGCAGGAGGGTTCTCTACCACTGAGCCACCTGGGAATTCCATGCAGTCATCACCACTACCCTGTTCCAGAATAGATTTCAAACGGAAATCCTGAACCCAGGAAGAAATAATTTCTTATCCCTTCTCCCCCAGTCCCTGGCAAACACCAAATTTTTCTGTCCCTATGGATTTGCCTACTCTGAACATTTCATATAAATAGCTTGCAGCTTTTTGGGTTGGGCTTCCTTTAATTTCTTTTCTTTCTTTTTTTTTTTTTTTTTTTTGAGAACAAGGTATTTCACACACTCCTTTTTTTAACTGAAGTATAATTGATTTACAGTATTGTGTTAATTTCAGGTATAAACCTAAGTGAGTCAGTTTCATATGTATATATAATTTACAACTGTGTAACAGTTGTATCTGTTAATAGCATAGTCCTAATTATCCCTCCCCCATTCCCATTCATTCGTATTTTTTAGATTCCACATTCCATGTACACATAATATCATTTGTCTTTTTCTGTGACTTACTTCACTAATATAATATTCTTTAAGTCCACCCATGTTGCTGCAGATGGTACAATAGCATTTTTCATGGCAGAGTAATATTCCATAGTATATAAGTGTTCAGTTTAGTTGCTGAGTTGTGTCTTTGTGACTCCATGGACTGCAGCATGCCAGGCCTCCCTGTCCGTCACCAACTCCTAGAGTTTATCCAAACTCATGTCCATTGAGTCAGTGATGCCATCCTACCATCTCATCCTCTGTCATCCCCTTCTCCTCCTGTCCTCAATCTTTCCCAGCATCAGGGTCTTTTCAAATGAGTCAGCTCTTCACATCAGGTGGTCAAAGTATTGGAGTTTCAGCTTCAACATGAGTCCTTCCAATGAATACTCAGGACTGATTTCCTTTAGGATGGACTAGTTGGATCTCCTTGCAGTCCAAGGGACTCTCAAGAGTCTTCTCCAACACTACAGTTCAAAAGCATCAATTATTTGGCACTCAGCTTTCTTTATAGTGCAACTCTCACATCCACACATGACCACTGGAAAAACCATAGCCTTGACTAGACAGATCTTTGTTGGCAAAGTAATGTCTCTGCTTTTTAATATGCTGTCTAGGTTGCTTATAACTTTCCTTCCAAGGAGTAAGCGTCTCTTAATTTCATGGCTGCAGTCACCATCTGCAATGATTTTGGAGCCCCCCAAAACAAAGTCAGCTATTGTTTCCACTGTTTCCCCATCTATTTGCCATGAAGTGATGGGACCGGATGCCATGATCTTAGTTTTCTGAATGTTGAGTTTCAAGCCAAGTGTTTCACTCTCTTTCACTTTCATCAAGAGGCTCTTTAGTTCTTCTTCATCTAAGTACTGCATTTTGGACTCTTTTGTTGACTATGATGGCTACTCCATTTCTTCTAAAGGATTCTTGCCCACAGTAGTAGATATAATGGTCATCTGAGTTAAATTCATCCATTCCAGTCCATTTTAGTTCGCTGATTACTAAAATGTCAACGTTTACTCTTGCCATCTCCTGTTTAACAACTTCCAATTTGCGTTGATTCATGGACCTAACATTCCAGGCTCCTATGCAATATTGCTCTTTACAGCATCAGACCTTGCTTCTATCAGCAGTCACATCCACAGTTGGGTGTTGCTTGTGCTTTGGCTCCGTCTCCTCATTCTTTCTGGAGTTATTTCTGCACTGATCAAAACGTTTGGGTAAGATGTTACAGAAAAACCCAAATTAACTTTTTGACTAACCCAATATTAAACACATCTTCTTAATCCAGTCATCTGTTGATCAGAATATAGGTTGCTTCTATGTTTTGGCAATTGTAAATAATGCTGCTATGACCATCTGGGTGCATGTATCTTTTTAAATCAATGTTTTCATTATTTTCAGGCTATATACCCAGTAGTGGAATTGCAGGGTCATATGGTAGTTGTTTTTTTTTTTTTTTTTTTTAAGGAACCTCCATAGTGTTTTCTATAGTAGCTGCACCAATTTACATTCCTACCAACAGTGTATGAGGATTCCCTTTTCTTCACATCCTCACCAACATTCTCACCAACATTTGTTCGTGTTCTTTTTGACAATAACCATGTTGAGAGTTGTGAGGTGATATTTCACTGACAAGTGAAGTGAGGTGATAATCACTTGTGAGGTGATTAGCATTTCTCTAATGATTATCAGTGTTGAGCCTCTTTTTATGTTCTTTTTAGCTACCTGTATGTCTTCTTTGAGAAAATATCTATTCCAGTCTTCAGCCAGTTTTTTCTTTTATTGGATTTGTTGTTGTTGGTGGTGGTGGGGGGGGGGGGGGTGAGCTATATGAACTGCTTGTATATTTTGATTATTAACCCCTTATTGGTCACATTATTTGCAAATATTTTTCCCATTCTGTAAGTTGTCTTTGTTTTGTCGATGATTTCCTTTGCTGTGCAAAATCTTTCACATTTAATTAGGTCCCATTTTATTGTTTAATTTTGGCTTTTGTATATTTTGCCTTGGAGACTGATCCAAGAAAGCTTTGCTACAATTTATATCAGCGTGTTTCACCTATGTTGTCTTCTAGGAGTTTTATGGTTTTATGTATTACATTTAGGTTATCAAACCAAACAGCTACCCTATATACTTTGATCAGAGCATTTAGTCCACTGACATTTAAAATTACTGATAGATGGGTACTTATTGCCATTTTATTCCTGTTTTCCGATTGTTTTTGTAGTTTTTCTTTGTTAAGTTCTTTTTGTTTTTCCATTTGTAGTTTGATGATTTTCTTTGGTAGTATGCTTGCATTCCTTTCTTCAGTTTTCATTATACATTTGCCTTTCCTGTTGGGATTTTTCCCTTTGAATTCTTGCCTCATTTTCATTTAGATAGGACCCTCAACATTCCTTTTAGGATAGGTGTAGGATTGCTTCTTGTACCTGGATATCTGTTTACAACTTTGATTTGGGAAATTTTTAGTCATAATTTCTTCATAAATATTTTTGATCCCTTTCTCTGTCTCTTGTCCCTCTGTAACCCTTATTACTCATATGTTTGCACAGTTTGTATTATCTTATATATCTTATATGTTGCTCTAGGTTTGTTTTCTTTTTGTCTGTTCTGATTGTGTGATTTCCATTATTCTATCCTTCAGATCAGTCATATGGTCTGTGTTGTTTAGTTAGCTTTCTTACTTAATTGCTTAGTTGAATCCACTCTTTGAAACTCCAGGAACTGTAGCCCACCAGGCTCCTCTGTGCACGGGATTTTTCAGGCAGAATGCTGGAGTGGGTTGCCATTTCCTTTCTCCAGGGGATCTTTCTGACCCAAAGGTTGAACCCATGTCTCTGTGTCTCCTGCATTGCAGACAGATTCTCATTGCTTTCAGATTGCCTTTTATGTTAGAAATTGAATTATCTATTTTTTGATTGGGCCATCTTCATAGTTTATAGTTCCTTGTTAGAATGATCTGTGTTTTTATCAATGCTGTTGCCTAATTCAGTTAGCATTCTTATTATCATTTTCTAAAAATTGAAAATCTGGTAGACTAAGTAATTATCTCTGTTTCATTATTTCTTTTTTTCCAGATTAACTCTTGCTCTGTCAATTGGGAGTAGTTCCTCTGCATTTTTATAAATTTTCTCTGTCTCTATCAATTTAGGTGAAACAGTTACCCTTTTGGTTTTGAAGAGGTTTTTTTATGTTTTATCGGTACCATCCCAAGGTAGACTGCATGTGCCAGTATCTTTGGCTCAAGGGCTGGATTCTATGTGGATACAGCCATGTCTTTCCACAGGGTGTGCTGGCCACTATCATCTTGAGAGGGAGTATGGTTTCTGTTGGAGTAGATAAAGCCTGCTCAGGGTGTGAGGCAGGACTTCCTCTCTACTCCATGGCTTTCTCCACCCTGTCAAAGGAAGATCTGATCCCCAGTTGCTAGAGCAGAAACCCTGAGGAGCAGACTTGCACAGGTTCTGTCCCATTTAAGTGTGTGTTTTTCTTTCTCTTCACACCGGGGCCTTTGCAGGGGAGTGCTAAAGGACATGAGGCTCACCTGCTTACAGAATAGTGTCTGTGTAGGCATCTGGGCTCCACTTTGGTGCAGAGCAATGTTGTGTCCTTTCCCTGTTGTTTGTCATCACAGATTTAGTGCATGGGCAGGGGTAGAGTGTTTGCCGGCTTGAGTGAGGAGTGTGGCTTGTTGGTAACAGGGGCTTATGTAACTGTTTTGCCACGTGGGGTTTGAGTTGCCTCTGTGACGATGTTTGAGAATGTGCCAGTAATGGCTGCTGCTTTCCCACCAAGACCATACCTCAGGTCCCCTTTCAGCCTCTGTGTTGCTAGATCAAGTCTTTTCCCAGGATCTGGGTATCCCTAGATCCCACACTGAGCCCTGAAGTGCAGTTAGTGGGACCAGGGTGTTCACCCAGTTCAGACTGGAGAGTGTGGGGAGACAGCAGCCTCTTGTGCAGATACTCTCCACTCTGTCTGTCGGCAGGTTAGTGCCTGAACACTCTTGGCAAGTGGAGGCTAGACTTCTCCAGCCCTTCCATCTGTTCCAGGAGTTCTCCCAGTACCCTGTATGCTAGTATCTCCTCTGTATAGAACCCTAGATTTGGGATGCCCAGTCTGTGGCTTGACCTACTCACTCCCCAGAGTAAGTAGGTCTACTCTTACCTTCTTCCTTGTTCCTCTTACATCGTAGATCCCTCCCAGAGGCACAGTCTAGAAATGGTGCTTTTTTTCCCCATCCTACAAGTTATGTGGGAATCTTTCTTGCTACCGGAGAAGAAGGAGTCCTCATCAATCAATCAGCCATTGCTCATCAATCAGCCATTGCTCAGTAGTAAACACTGGTCAGCGTCGGGATGGACCTCTTGCATTTATAGGCAGTGGACTTTCTTCCGAACAACAGAAAATGCTCAGTGAGCTTCCAACGATTCTTAAGGCTAAAAAATGTGCTGAGTTTGACAGTACAGTAACTCATGTCATTGTTCCTGGTGATACAGTTCAAAGCACCCTGAAATGTATGCTTGGAATTGTCAGTGGATGCTGGATCCTAAAATTTGAATGGGTGAAAGCATGTCTACAAAGCAAAGAATGTGAACAGGAAGAAAAGTATGAAATTCCTGAAGGACCACAGAAAAGCAGGCTCAACAGAGAATAGCTGTTGCCAAAGCTGTTTGATGGATGTTACTTCTATTTGGGGGGAACCTTCAAACACCATCCAAAGGACAACTTTATTAAGCTTGTCGCTGCTGGTGGAGGCCAGATCCTCATTAGAAAGCCCAAGCCAGACAGTGACGTGACTCAAACCATCAATACGGTTGCGTACCATGCCAAACCTGATTCTGATCCGTGCTTCTGCACATAGTGTATCATCTATGAGGACTTGTCTAATCATCGCCCAGAAAGGGTTCAGCAGGGCAAAGTCTGGATGGCTCCTTCCAGCTGCTTTATAGATTGTGTGATGTCCTTCGAGTTGCTCCCTCTTGACAACTGAACTCGCACAGTGTGATAACCTAGTGATTGCACTGTTTTCATCACTCGCATTTTTACAAATAGGTAGACTCATTCATCAGAGAAGGTGATGGCACCCCACTCCAGTACTCTTGCCTGGAAAATCCCATGGACAGAGGAGCCTGGTAGGCTGCAGTCCATGGGGTCGCAAAGAATCGGACATGACTGAGTGATTTCCCTTTCCCTTTCCCTTTCTTGCAGACTTGGTTGTATAGGAATTCTTCCAGTTCCCAGTTAGTTGTCCATGAGAATTGTTCCACATTAACAATTGATGTATTCATGATGGGAGGTGAGCTCACATCCTCTTATTCCACCATCTCGATCCCCCTTTTGCGAAATCCTTTACTCTTGACCTTAACAAATTTAGTGAAACTCTATCCTAGGATACAATTCACCCCCACTCCACTGCCAATCACATTTTATCTTGTTGGAACCCTGCGTATACTCCATTTACTCAGTATTAGAGTGAAGGGAGGAGGGTAGAATGAACTGTCATTCTCAGAGGTTGGGACCACATAGGTCTTATTTCATAATTCTATTATGAACTGAGGTATCAGTGTGAAAAGAACTGAGTTTAAGAGAATCACAATAGATGGAAGCAAGAAAAGAGGACTGGCAGATGCCACCTCCACCCAGTGCAGGTACAGTCTCTGGAAATTCTGCCTTATGGTGGGAGAATATTCATTCTCTATTCTCTCCGCTCAATTTTCTTTCCTTCCTTTCACAACCATGTATCTCTATCACTTACCATTTCAGAACTTTCTGAGTGCTGTCTTATGTAATGAAATGGCATATTATAAAAACCAAAGCATCTCTGGCATAACTGGGCATTCTTAGATAACTTCATTTTCCATATGGCTACTTTCAGGATGTTCTACTATCAAGCAACTACAAGATTAAATACCTACCATCCTATGCCCACCTCTGAAGCACTAAAGTATAATCTAGATTTTATGGAAGGTGTTATTAGAAGACTAGGAGGAAGGTAACCTGAACTCACAGTAGCAAAATTCATTGTCTTTCTTAATCAACTTGCCTCCCAGTATTCCTCCTCCAGTCACATCCTCACTTCTCGTCCTTTCTCCCTTGCAATCACTCTTTGCCATGACATCCTACACAGCTCCACTCATCAAAGTTCCTTTGCGTTATTCAAATATATTCCCTAATAGAACAAACCCAGACCACCTTATTGTTCCCCAATATTTCTGTGCCCCCCAGAGGCCTTCCTTCATCTCAACATTGAATTTTAATGATTAGATCCAATATCATAATTTGCTTTAAAATAGCAAGAGGGAATCCATTCTTTTAAGACTGCTTCTGATTTATGATGTTATTTAAAAAAAAAAAGTGGAGATGCTTTCTGCATCTGTAAACTAAGAATGTAAATTCTGGTACTTTTCAGTGGCTCCGCAGATTTCACTAGCTAAACATTTTGTGTCCCCAAGGCTGGAGTTTCCCCTGGAGGTAAATAAAATATACAAAATGACAGTTGATGATCCAGATTAAAACACTAGATGGTTTTAACCCTTTGTGGTATATTTTGCAAAAATCAAGTGCCTTCTGTTTCCTAAATTTATATGAAAACATATTTCACAACACTGAGAGTTCTGGCTTCTTTTTAAAAACCAAAAAGGCACTGGTACGTATTCCATACACCAACACTCACCAGGGTTTGAGAAGGAGCTGCCATATTTCTTGTGCGTATCTGATCTCTCAACCTCACTCCTCTTTACTGTTTTCCACCTGGTCCCTTTGATAGCTTACTGTGAACAGTGTTGGATTCATGATCTCCAAAGATTTAGCTTCAGGACCAGGGACCAGGCTTGGTCACTCAAGAGCTTTTTATAGCACAGTTTTATGAAAAAGTATGCAAGGGACAGAGAAAGCTTCTTACATAGACATCAGAAGGGAGACGGAGACTGCGCTCCTCACTAGTGTTAGCAAGGGAGTTATATACTTTAATGTTATTAAAATAAATCAAAGAAGGTCTTAAGGTTGTAAAGATCTTACTAGACCCACTCTCATAATTTACATTTTAAGATAACAGGATTAGCCAGCAGGTTTTCAGGAAGGAGAAACTGTCCTCAGGCAGGATACATTGTTGTTATAAATCCTCTGTACAGAGTTTAAACTGAGTTGTTTGTTGTGTAACCATCAGTTTAGGGCTAAAATAAAAAAAAAGTTTTATGTGACTAAGACTGAGGAATGTAAAGGAAAAGAAGATGTTTGTCTTTTCCTTCTCCTTGAGAATTCCAGACCCCTATCTCCTCCTTGAGAGCCCCAGACCCCTTTCTCCTCCTTGGGAACCCCGGACTTATCAACCTGCCTAGGAATTGACTGTCTCACCTTTCAGTTGCTTTCATTGTTGAACTTGCTCCTACAGCCATTTACATTTACAACCCTCAGATTAGCAAAAACATTAGCAGGGATCTCTGCTCAATGTTATGTGACAGCCTGGATGGGAGGGGAGTTTGGGGGAGAATGGGTACATGTATATGTATGGTTGAGTCACTCCGCTGCACGCCTGAAACTATTAATAGCACAACTTTGTTAATCAGCTATATTCCAATATAAAATAGAAAGTTAAAAAAAAATTAGAGAACCACTTACCATTGCTGACGAAGATTCGTCTAGTCGAAGCTATGGTTTTTCCAGTAGTCATGTATGGATGTGAGAGTTGGTCTATAAAGAAAGCTGAGCACTGAAGAATTGATGCTTTTGAACTGTGGTGTTGGAGAAAACTCTTGAGAGTCTCTTGGATTGCAAGGAGATCCAACCAGTCCATCCTGAAGGAAATCAGTCCTGAATATTAATTGGAAGGACTGATGTTGAAGCTGAAACTCCAATACTTTGGCCACCTGATACAAAGAACTGAATCATTGGAGAAGACCCCAGTGCTGGGAAATTGAAGGCAGGAGGAGAAGGGGACAACAGAGAGTGAGATGGTTGGAAGGCATCACCAACTCAATGGTCATGAGTTTAAGCAAGCTCCAGGAGTTGGTGATGGACAGGGAACCCTGGCATGCTGCAGTCCATGGGGTCACAAATAGTTAATCACGACTGAGCGACTGAACAAAAATACCATTAGATTATGAAAACTCCATAAAGGGGTATTTATGAGGGAATGCCATATATTAGGTTGTCTTGTCTTCTGTTAGTCACTCTGTCCTGTTTTACTCTTGGCTATCCCATAGACTGTAGCCTGCCAAGCTCTCTGTCCAAAGAATTCCCCAGGCAGGAGTACTGGGTTGTCATTCCCTTCTCCAGGGGATCTTCTCAACCTAGACATCAAACCCAGTCTCCTGCATTGCAATAGGGTGGTACAAAAGTAATTTCAGTTTCAGATCCTGAATTTTAAATCATTATAGCTAGACTCAAGCACATCTTTACTAATTAAAACAGGAGCCATTACAATCAACACATTTTGTCAACAAGAAATAAGCTTGTTTATTCCTATAACATAAAAATCCATTCCTCCAGATTCCACAATCTGGAAAGCATTTTCTGCTTCCTGCTAGTGGTGGAAGTGTTTTCCCAGTGCTTGAAGAAGTGGTAGTCAGTTGGCGAGAGGTCAGGTGAATATGGTGGAAGAGGTAAAACTTCATAGCCCAAATTTGTTCAACTTTTGAAGCATCGGTCGTGAGACGTATGGTTGGGCATTGTCATGAAAGAGTTGGGCCCATTCTGTTGACCAGTGCTGGCTGCAGTTGTTGCAGTTTTCAGGGCATCTCATTGATTTGCTGAGTCTACTTCTCAGATGTAGTGGTTTTGCTGGGATTCAGAAAGCTGTAGTGATCAGACTGGCAGCAGACCACCAAACAGTGACCATGACCTTTTTTAGGTGCAAGTTTGGCTTTGGGAAGTGTTTTGGAGTTTCTTCTTGGTCCAAGCACTGAGCTGGTAGTCACCAGTTGTCATATAAAATCCACTTCTTATTGCACTGAACAATCTGATCAAGAAATGGTTCATTGTTGTTGCATAGAATAAGAGATGACCCTTCAAAATGAAGGACTTCCCTGGTGGCTCAGACAGTAAAGTGTCTACCTACAATGTGGGAGACCCAAGTTTGATGCCTGGGTTGGGAAGATCCTCTGGAGAAGGAAATGGCAACCCACTCCAGTACTCTTGCCTGGAAAATCCCATGGACAGAGAAGCCTGGTAGGGTACAGTCCATGGGGTTGCAAAATCACACATGACTGAGCGACTAAACTTTCACTTTCACTTCAAAATGATGATTTATTCAATTTTTGGTCAGCTCATGAGATACCAACTTATCAAGATTTTTGCCTTTCCAGTTTGCTCCAAATGCCAAATTACCATAGAATGGTAAACCTTGAGTTCTTCGGCAACTTCTCAGGTAATTGTAAGAGGTTCACATTTGATGATTGCTCTCAACTGCTAGGTGTCAAATTCCGATGGGTGCCACTATGCTCCTTACCTTCAAGGATCTTGTCTCCTTTGCAAAACTTCTTGAATCACCACTGCACTGTATGGTTATAGCCATTTCTGGGCCAAATGCATTGTTGATGTTGTGAATTGTCTCCACAGCTTTACAACCCATTTTGAACTTAATAAAATCACTCAAATTTGCATTTTGTTTAACATCATTTCCAGAGTCTAAAATACATATAAAATAAACAAGTAATAAGTCATTAGCAAAAAACATAAAGCTTGCACATTAAAATGATGTGTAACAAAATCACATTTATTTAAGAATGTGTTCCAATATCAAATGGCTAATTTCAGCAGAGTCGGACACGAACACGACTGAGCGACTGAACTGAACTGAACTGAAACTGCAATTACTTTTGCACCAAACTAATACACAGAAATAGACACATGTTCCCATGAAAATTTAAGGCAACTGATACATGGTATATAAAAATATGCTAATATATTCTAAAGCAATGATACATTGCCACCTTAAATTGAATGTTATTTTACTTTAAATAAAAGCATTATATGAAATAATAAATGACTCACAAATTTAAAATTTGAGTAAAACATTTAACGATCTCCATAAAATATAAAATAATACACAGGACTCTGAATATTTTAAAAGTTTTATTTAACCAAAGATATACTTATTTTTCCTCAAGTTCAAAATATATCTACTAATTAACATTTTTAATCAAAAAGGATTATTTAGAGGGTTGCTGCTGCTGCTGCTGCTAAGTCACTTCAGTTGTGTCTGACTCTGCGACCCCAAAGATGGCAGCCCACCAGGCTCCCCAGTCCCTGGGATTCTCCAGGCAAGAACACTGGAGTGGGTTGCCATTTCCTTTCCAATGCATGAAAGTGAAAAGTGAAAGTGAAGTCGCTCAGTCCTGTCTGACTCTTTGCAACCCCATGGACTGCAGCCTACCAGGTTCCTCCATCCATGAGATTTTCCAGGCAGGAGTATTGGAGTGGGTTGCCATTGTCTTCTCTGATTTAGAGGGGTACAATAAAAACATTAAATTATTAGGCCTATAGATCTCTGTTGCTGCATTTCATGGATGTTCTCATAATAAAATGGTTTAAAAGATAAATTAATTATATGCTTCCCCTTCAAGAGATAGACATGTGTGCATTACTATAGCAACTACATACAATCCCAAATTTCTTATTATAGAAAAAAAAATCAACAATGACTTAGGTTATTTAAGATAACATATGGCTATTTATTTAGTCAATATTATTATAAAAACTGCTTTACAAAAGCAAATACCTTTTAAAAAAATGAGTATGCAAAAAGTGAAGAAAGTGCTAGTAAAATCAGCTAGACTGCCCTCTTCAGTGGCTCCAACATGTGTCTAGACTAATTATCTGTAGAATATAACCCACTCTGGCCAGTCATGCCTGCTTGTAATTGTGCATGTTATGCTCCTAAAAAAATAACACTAACCTTTGCAATTTCCTTTAAAATTAAAACAGCAGTTAACTTTCTTTCAGTTCAACTAAAGGTTTATGCCCTGTATTTTTCAGAACTGGTTCTGAATACTAAAATGTAAATCAATGAGGGCTTATTCCAAGAAAAACTGTCCAGTGAAATGTTATTTATCATTTGGGATTTATCTAAACAAGTGCCTGATCCACATTACAACCAGAAATGCATGTGACTCTTGTGGCTTTCTGTTTTGCCTCTTTAATTTTTGTCTCACGGATTCAAATGCTTTGTTTTTATAACTGAGCAAACAGAGTATTAGGGGTAGTTAGAAGGAAGAAGCAGAAAACACAAATCTAGGTCTAGGCAATAACAACATTCTCCTCTCTTCAAATTAATTTTTGTCTATTCAGTTCTAATAGCTTCTGATTATATAGGCTGAGATCTCACTGTCTCACATAGGATTGTATTGGTTTTGAAAGAAAATCGTGTGATTGAAAAATGCTTCCCATTTTGTATTCCACCCTTACTCACTTTATTATCTAGAATATGAAGCAGTCTTTTTCATAGGAAAACAAAAAACTCAGTCCAAATACTGCTTCTAATACCCTCATCTCCTTTTTCCCTTCGAGCAAGGAATCAACAAAGAAATAAAATTATTTGGCTTTTTGTTTGTTTGTTTGTAGCCAAAAGACTGAAATAAAAATGAAGCTGCATGATATTTGCCAGCCAAAAGGGTTGGTTTTATATTTCACATTGAAAATTGGTCTCATATTTTAGATATAAAAAGAATGTGCTATATTTTTATCTCAGTTCTCTTGTTCCACTCACTGAACAATGGCATCAAAAGTTTGCCTCAATGTGTCAAAAAGTTACTTTTGTTTTAGTTTAAAACCAGTAAATTGTAAGACATAATGTTTCATAATTCTCTGAACTTTGAGATCTGAAAAAGCCATTGACTATTTGTATTATTTTTTCATGTAGCTGAGGCAAGATGCTGAAGGAAATCAGAATATGTCACCCCAAAATATGCTACTTTGGTACATTGATTATTTTGAATTAAAGGCACTTATGAAACAGCAGGTTCAGGAAGTTCACTCTGACCCTCATTTTTCTTCCTAAAATCAATCAGGAAATAATATTCCCACGTGAAATGCATACTCCCTGTATCAGGAGAAAAGGAGACATTCTTAGTAGCCCAGAGGGAACACCAGAGGACACAGCAGACAAATGTTACTCCATTAGTTTCTTCCCATATTTTTATCCAAAGGTTGCTACCCTTGGAAGCCTAAAACTGCTTTAATTTGTCTTATCTTTTTTTTTTTTTTTAAAAAAATTGATTGTTTTTTGTTGAAATTTCTATATAAACTGCAATTATAAGTGTCATTTTGAGTTAATCTCGATTTCAGTTTCTCTAATGGGATATGTGCCTCAGGGATTAATGACTTTCTTGTTTGTTTTTGTTGTTGTTGTTAATTTTTCTTTTTGCTACAGGAACCTCAGCATGGTAGGAGGAAAATTACTTTTCTCCCCTAATGTATTGAAATATTTCAGTTGAATCCTATTTTAGCCAATTTGTTAGATAATCCCATTCACTCTGATGCATCTGGATTCCCTTTAAATAGAAACATTGTTAGAGATGGAAGAGGCTGACCTAAATACTCCTATAGTGATTGAAGAAACTGACTAATTCCAAACATATTGCAGTTTTTCCATTCAACTCCATTCACTTTGTGATCCTTTCAATTTCCACCTTGCTCCAACCCCCAATCTCTTATTTATTCATCATCTGTTCTCTCACTGAATCATCAAATAAATTCAAAATAATTCTTAGCAACTAATCTGAACACATTTCAATGGCTTCTGCCACATGAAATATAGTTCCACAACTGAGAAACTCCACAATAACCACATTTAATTTGGAGATTAGGTAGGGATGGACAAATAATGTGTTCACATCTCCATACTGGATTTTTCACTTTATTGACTGTGTCCTCACAAGGTCAGTCAAGCAGCGGTAGCTGGACCTTTGTCTCATATACAAGCCTGATCCACTAAGGGCAGCTTCTAATGAATAGTAATACTCAAAACAACAACAGCACCTTGCATCCTTTTTCACAATGTTCAAACCATTTATTTAAATATAGTTAGTATCTCCCTGTTTTCCAATAGATATTGAATGTTTCAGTTCAGTTCAGTTCAGTTCAGTTCAGTCACTCAGTTGTGTCTGACTCTTTGCAACCCCATGGACTGCAGCATGCCAGGCCTCCCTGCCCATCACTGACTCCCAGAGAATCTCAAACTCATCTCCATTGAGTTGGCGATGCCATCCAACCATCTCATCCTTTGTCATCCCCTTCTCCTTCTGCCTTCAACTTTCCCAGCATCAAGGTCTTTTCTAATGGGTCAGCTCTTCACATCAGATGGCCAAAGTATTGGTGTTTTAACTTCAACATCAGTCCTTCCAGTGAACATTCAGGACTGATTTTCTTTAGGATGGACTGGTTTGGTCTCCTTGCAGTCCAAGGGACTCTTAAGAGTCTTCTCCAATACCAGAGTTCAAAGCAAGTGTGTAATTAATTTTGTAGGCAGTAAATATTATTGAGTGCATGACTGTTGAAATGTCATACCTCCTTGTACCTATTTTACCAAGGGCTGACATAAGCACTGAGTAGTAGAGAATATGATCATGTTTGCTAACAAGGTAACCTAATGTCAAATTTTAGTTAGCATATCATTTTTCAGGTCATAATATTCTTTCTCTGAATGGTTGGTTGATTTGCTATAAGTGTAACTATATTTTGATACAAAGCTCACCCTTGATCTAACAGATTTTCCTCTTGAAAGACTAGAATTCCCACCTTTCACTTGAAGGCTATGATTTTTCAAAGGGGGCAAATATTTACATTTGTTCAGTTAGTCTATTTTAGATAGAGCTATATGGATTTCCAAAGCCTTCAAGAGTTGAAAAATTGTAATAATCTGTGCCCCAAATCTATGAGCTGACTTTATGTAGAGCCATATGAATCATATCAAATATATTTTTGCTTGAATTTTTAAAATTGTTATTGTGTGTTTCAAAAATTCTATGCTGTGTTTCATTCAACTGTACATCCTCAAGTTAGATATGGTCACTCCCAAAGCCATCGCCTTGCATTACTATTTGTCTGAAACTATTAACATGGTCATCATCTTCCTGGTTTTGGGTGGATTGGAGAAAAGTATGCCCAAAGACTCTGTGACACATATCCATTTTTTCATGATAAAGCAAAAACAAAATGAAATATTTACTCTTTTTTTTGGGGGGGGGTGTCAGAGAGAATGCTAGTTTTTTATTTCACTTCTGTATCAAAGTTTCAGAAATTTATTTTTCAGTGTTAAATATTTTTATTCTAATTAAAGAAAAATAAAGGACAATAAAATGTGTATATGAGATAGCTATTCATCTAAATTACATAGATTTTTTAAAGTGTTTTCATTTATACTCTTCAATTAGTAAATAGGACCTGATTTGATAGTGTTCATTTATAATTCCTGAATGATATTTGATACATAATTGCTTCACTGATTCATATACAGGAAAAATTGTCTTCCACTGAGGAAAATTTTATTTTTAAGATTTTTCTTACAGAAATATATTTCCTAAAATCTTTGTGCCTAATCAGCAAGTTAAAACCACATCTCTCATTCATCACCTCTCCCTTCCCCTCCCCTCTCTCATGCTCATGTACTCCTATTACTTCACCATAGTCTTTAGAAAAGCTATAATGTGAAACACTATGTTTCTTATTGAGGGAGCACAAATAATCTATGATTTTAAATACAGTGGTTGTCTTATGACTATATCTTTATAAGAAGAAGTTGACTAAATCAAGTATTGTGACATAAACTGAACTTCTCTTTCAATCTGCAACACAACGTTATTAAGAAGGTTTTTTCCTAATAATTATTGCAAATGGAGTCACTTGTAGTAGTTAATTAACAGGTGTGTAAAAGGCTGTGTGATGTTAAAAAAAAAACGAAACTGAATTTTAAATCTTCAAATACTAGTATCAGATTTCTGATAAATAGGATTAAAATCAGTTCAATCTAAAGTCATCTAGATTACTAAGATTGATAACAGATGGATGAATATTTGAAAATAATACACTCTGAAGTTTAAAAACAGAAGTGATTTGCTTACATTTTTTTTGAGAAATTACTATTATAGAGAGTGTGTTTATTTTCAACTCTTTTTCCCATACCTAATTTTTCTTTTTTTAACATCAGTAACTCACAAATTAATTTACTTATTTCAAACTTTGTATTTATAAAAGAAACCCTTGATTTTATGCAGTAATTATTTTCTTTATTGTACTTTTATCATGGCTAATTTTTTGCATCAATTGGTTCAAACATTTTCATTAACATTCAACGTTTCAAAAGATTACAATGAAAAAAAAAAAAAGCCTTTGAATGGTAACAATATGGACAGATGAGAAAACCTGCAGACAGTTATCCAAATATACCACTTTCCAGCTGTACAATGGCAATGTATGCCACAAAGTTCGGTATTTGAATAGAAACAACTTGGTGATCACCTTCTTTATAGAAGATCTTATAAGACATTTTGCTGCACATAGACAGTTACATAAAACATTGACCTGAAGTATAACTTAAACACACATAACTAGCAGCTGGTAGTTTTTCCTTAAAGGAAAACAAGAGAACGACAGGAAATCTAAACTTTCAAAAGTAACTATTAACACATTAACTGCATTTTTTCATCCTTCATAAAATTTTATCCATTGAAAACTGAACATTTACTTTTGAAAACATTTATTTTAAGGAATTTAAATACTTAATGGAAGTTTATTTAGGAATAGTCCAATTCATAGGGTTAGAAAAAATACCCCAGAATGCATGTGATTACTATTTCTGAGGCAGATGAATGGCTACAATTTCAGAATATTAACAGCCCCTGAACTTGAACCTCAAGTAATTCCAGAAAGGATAAAGTGCATAGTGTTGGGAGTATATCTTCCTTAGACACTTTTGAGTAGAGCTCAGTTTCTCAGCCTTATCCGTGCTAATATCCAGAAACTTCCTGTGCACTATAGGATGTTTAGTAGCACCCCTGCCATCTGTCTGGTGGCACCTGCCATCCATATTTGTGACAACCAGCAATGTCTCCAGATATTGTCAATGTCCTCTGGTAGAGAAGGGCAAATCTGCCCCAGTTGAGAATCACTGAGCTAAAAGGGGAAAAAGTAACAGCCATTAAAAGATAAAACACAAAAACCTAGAAATTTTAGTGATAATATTGCCTTACTTTAGGTTCTCTTCAAAGGCAACTCTGATGTAAGGATTTGATAACATGCAAATCCTTCCCCATGTTTTGGGGAAGTAGTGCCAGAAAGTACCAAAAGAGGAAGAAAGAAAGTGAGACAGTGAAGGTAAGGCAATAGAGGTTAATGAACAGATTTCTGCTGTATGCCACTGGGGCTTAATCCTGTCAGAACCCCTGAGACATGGGGAAGAACATGCCTCAGTTTCATTCCCCTGAAAGTGTGGACATGATGGTTAGAGTCACCAACTTCCCTCCCTAGTTGCTTAAAACCACTCCTGAGGTTGTTGATCTGAGCCAAGTCAGCTCCTGGTCTTGTTTCTGTTGACTGTATAGAGCGTCTCCATCTTTGGCTGCATAGAATATAATCAATCTGATTTCGGTGTTGACCATCTGGTGATGTCCATGTGTAGAGTCTTCTCTTGTGTTGTTGGAAGAGGGTGTTTGCTATGACCAGTGCATTTTCTTGGCAAAACTCTATTAGTCTTTGCCCTGCTTCATTCCGCATTCCAAGGCCAAATTTGCCTGTTACTCCAGGTGTTTCTTGACTTCCTACTTTAGCATTCCAGTCCCCTATAATGAAAAGGACATCTTTTT
>SJYT01000969.1:0-10612 GCA_006410635.1 Cephalophus harveyi | reverse complement strand
CCAACCTAGATAGCATTTTCAAAAGCAGAGACATTACTTTGCCGACTAAGGTCCGTCTAGTCAAGGCTATGGTTTTTCCTGTGGTCATGTATGGATGTGAGAGTTGGACTGTGAAGAAGGCTGAGTGCCGAAGAATTGATGCTTTTGAACTGTGGTGTTGGAGAAGACTCTTGAGAATCCCTTGGACTGTGAGGAGATCCAACCAGTCCATTCTGAAGGAGGTCAACCCTGGGATTTCTTTGGAAGGAATGATGCTAAAGCTGAAACTCCAGTACTTTGGCCACCTCATGTGAAGGGTTGACTCATTGGAAAAGACTCTGATGCTGGGAGGGATTGGGGGCAGGAGGAGAAGGGGACGACCGAGGATGAGATGGCTGGATGGCATCACGGACTCGATGGATGTGAGTCTGAGTGAACTCCGGGAGATGGTGATGAACAGGGAGGCCTGGCGTGCTGCGATTCATGGAGTCGCAAAGAGTCAGTCACGGCTGAGTGACTGAACTGAACTGAACTGAGGTTCTTGATTCTCTGGCATTTAATGCCTGCCTTGTGGGAGAAGCTGGGCATTACCTGTGGCCAGAGAAAGCCCCCAGGGAGAGTGACAGGTGTTTATAGCATGAAGCTTTTGGTATTTATAGCATTGGTTCTCAAAGTATGGTCCCTGCACCACAAATATCATAATTATCTGAGAACTTATTGTGTGGATGCTTGTTACGTTGCTTCAGTCATGTTTGACTCTTGACTGTAGCCTACTAGGCTCCTCTGTCCATAGGATTCTCTAGGCAAGTGGGTTGCCATGTCCTCCTCCAGGGGTCTTCCTGACCTAGGAGTGGAACTGCATCTCTTACGTCTCCTGCATTGGCAAGTGGGTTCTTTACCACTAGCACCACCTGGCATGCAGCTTCTCAAGCAGCACCCATGACCTAGAGCAAAAATGCTAGGGTTGTGGTCCAGTGTTCTGTATTTTACTAAGTACTCCAGATAATTCCAGTGCCACTCAATGTGTTAGACACTGGTCTAGGGAGAAGTTCTCAACCAAGGGAAATTTGATTCACCAGGGGTCATTTGTCAATGTCTGCAGACATTGCTGGTTGTCATAACTTGGAGAGGGAGGGTAGTACTAACTAGGGAATAAGGTCTGGAATTCTGTGAAACACTCTACAGTGAAGAAGACAGCTCCACCTAAAGGTTAAATTGCATAAAGTGTCAAATAGTCTCCAAAGCTTTGAAAACTTGGTTTAGGTGAACTAGGAATGATGAAAAAATAAGGGCAGGGCATCAACAGTAGCTCCCATATTATGAGCATCACTTTTTTGTGTGTTTGTCTAATTCTCTTCCAAGTGCTGTTGTGTTTTAAACATTGCCAACATCAGAAACAACCAGTTAATCCATCCAGATTACATGCATATACTGTTGTTTGCTTTATGTCTTTCACTCTGATAAGACAGTTGCACTCAGTAAGCTTTCTTTTCACTGCTCTTAGACTACTCTCCTTGGAATGTCCTTTTCTCTTAAGGGAGACACCATGCTCTTGTAGAAATCCCTTATCTTTCTTTGCTGTATATAGCTAAAATTGCTGTCACCATCCTGGTGCCTCCTGTCATGTTTTATCTAGTGATTTCTAACCTAAGGGCTCCCTTCAGGAACACAAGTTCCCTTCCCTGTGAGCAGAATGCTGTCTAATCATCAGTCCTCACAGTTTCCAGCTCTTCTAAACCTCAGAAAAGGTATAAGCATTAATACTTCCTCTCTGATTTTAGTTCCTCATTTTCAGGCAAATGAAGCTGCTACTGAGAAACTCTGATATCATCCAACTTTATAACAAGGCACCTTAAATACAATCATAGTTTCTAATGTCCCTTGGAAATTACTTCAGGGTAGCATGTTCATTTAGAATGCATAGATTCCCACACGGTAATGTAGTGTCCTCACTGTTGCTGTGAACACCAGTAGTCAACATTCATTCTGTTTCAAGCAGGGTGTGCTAAGTATGTTACAAACTGTGGTAGACAGATTTTTAGCCCCCACAACTTTGCCTCTGGTGTTACCTCCGTGAATGTGTACATGGCACAGTATAGTTGGCAGATGTGATGAACATTACTGATCAGTTGACCTTAAAACAGCTATGGTAGCCTGAATCATCCAAGGAACACCAATATAATCACATAAGCATTAACTAGTAGAACTGAAAGAGGAAGTCAGAGAGAGTCTGCAGAAGGGAAGTCAGAGAGATGTTAAGCACAGGAAAGGTTCCATGTGCTGCTTCCAGCTTTTAAGATAAATGGGGCACAATCTAGGGAATGAAGGTGTCCTTGCTCCTGTTAAAAAATTCATTTCACTTAGTACACGATAACAATATTGCTACAATAGTAGGTTTTATGGATATGGGTCTTCTCTCATTCTTTCTCTAGATTCTTTCACATAGAACACTAGATTAATTCTTTTGAAGCAACTGATTCTCTCAAGTCAACATTAAAGACCTCCCCACAAAGATACTTTAAAAAGTGTAGCATTTGCCTTGATGTTATGCAATGTTGAAGGATCTTTTTCTTCATTTCTCAGGTTCTTATTTAAATTGTCAGTTTGCACAGTGGATATCCTAAGGCCTTTTGTATAAATACTAGTATAAGTATACTTAATTCAGCAGGAGAAATGTGAGAGTGAACACATTAAGTGCTACACATTTTTATTTCACATGTAATGCCTAGAGAAAAGGAAAGGCTACCAAAAGGGGTTGAAAAATGAAGACGAATAAAGAAAATATGTTCAAGACAGAATAAGAGTCTGGGACCAGCTGTTGCTGAACAAACATTTATTGTTTCCATCCATCTGAGGTTTTATAGAAAATAGAAAGACACCAAATAGGAAATGCATATCTGATAATCAAATATGCAAAGCTTCTGACTCCTGAGGATAATTCTTTCCCAGGGAAACACTTGAACCTACTTAAGTAACATAAATAACTCAAAGCTTATATTGGGATAAAAGGAACAGAGTTCAGATCTCTACACAAGCAGACCAAGAAATAAACTCCATGTTATTTTGGCAAGGACACCCACTAGTAACTTCAGGATTTTTCTAGTTTGTCTTAAGCTTGAGGGTTTGAATTATTTTGCTGGTAAGTTGAGTGGTTTGGAGATCTGACCCTTTTTAAGAGTCTATCCTGCCACCTCCTTGACCTACACCATCTTCATCTCCCACCTGGATCACTTCAGAGCCTGCACATATACCTCCTGCTTCCACATTTGACTCTGTAAACTGGCTACAACATACTAGCCAGAAAAACCCATTTAAAATGAAAGCATATTGGGCCATTCCTCTCACCCACTGGATCCCCATTTCATTCAAAAGTAATATCTAGGTCTTCAAACACACCAGTCTGCCCCACCCCCTACACCCGTTACCTCTTTGACCTCAGTCCTTACTGTTCTCTCCTTAGTTTCACTCTACTCCAGACCCCTCTGTCCCTTAGTTCTCCAAACAAGTCAGGGAAGGTTCTACTTAAGGTTTTCTTACTTCCTGTGCAACTCTTCCTCTACCTGCCTGATTCTTTGTTCAAATGTTCAAATTTCTTAAAGCAACCTGACCTCACACTCACACTGACAAACACAACCTACCATATTACACCTGATTCCTCTTATGCTGCTTTAGTTCTTATTTTGCCTCATACTATTCATCAACTTCTACCATACCGTATAATTCACTTAGATTTTTTGTTAGAATTGAAAGTCTAAGAGGAGAAGGTCTTTGCAAATACATAGAACAGTGCTCTCCAATATAAATATGGGAGCCACATATGTAATTTAAAGTTTTCTGGAAGCTTCATTTAAAAAGTATAAGGCAACAGGTAAACTAAATGTAAAATATATTTATTATATGTAAAAACATAATGTAGCTCTCAAATATGATTTCCAAATGTGGCACTGGCCACATTTCAAGTGCTCAACAGCTGCACATGGCTATTGACGAGGGCACTGGATAGTCCGAATTGGGAACACTCCTGACACGTAGTTACTTCTGAATATGTTGATTCAATCTGTTGTCGGGGTGGGCGGGAATGAATACATGAGATTCTGAGTGTCCTGTGTGATGTTATCTGTACTGTGACAATTGACCCCTGTTCTGTCCTTGTCTTGGTCCACCTGTCAGTATGACAGACTCAGTACTCCCTTCTGTAGTCCATCACTGGTCACACTGTGCTTGTAAGTTACTGCAAGAGGTTTCCCTTCTAAGTCCCCCAAAATGACTAAATTCTCTAACTTTATTTTCTAAGATATATCAGCGACAGTTGCTATCTGTGTCCCATATTCTTGACCCTTAGTATCTATAAGAACCTATTTTCTCCTAACTGTAAAATTCTACATTTCTTTCCCTGAGGATATTTTCTTTCCACTGGAGGGCATTTTGCTACAATAAACCATATGCTGAAAGTGTTGCAGATCTGATCCCCCACTGAAAGCCTCTTCAACCAATGACTCATGAGATCTGGTGTACATACTTAAGAGTATTTGTGGATAAATCCTTGCCCATTGGGTGGTATAACTTTAGCTGTGTTTTTCATCCTGTATCAGAATTTCCACAAAAGTGTCAAGTTCCAATTACTCATGTGATAGATGATTTGAAATGCAACCTTTATTGGTTGTCTTTCCTTCCCTTTCATAGTTCTCCACTCTTTCAGCAGTTTCTAAAATCATCTCCCAGGAGTTCAAATCCTTGTCTTGCATTCAAATCCTTGTCTTACAATCTGCTATGAAGGAATCCCATCTAAGATATTTCCTCTGAAAAAGGTCTCCGTGAAACAGTGATACAAATGAAAATTATTATAGTGCCCTAGAAATAAACATTGAATTCAAGGAATAAACTTAAGAATGGGGCAAAATCTATGTTTGATACACTGATCATGTCTTCTGATTAAGAACAGCAAGTACAGGTGGGAGAACAAGATGGCGGAGGAGTAGGTGGATGTGGAGTACATCTCTCTCCATGGATACATCAGGAATACACCTTGAGATACAGAAGTGCATGCAGAACACCAGACTGAGTGTGGACAAGAGGACCTGACCAGTGGAAAAGAATATATAGAACCATGAAAAACTCGGAAGGACAAAGGAACTAGGGGGAAAAACAGGAGTATTAGTAGGAATGGACTTACCCTCGGCGGGTGAAAGGAAATGAAACAGGGGTCTGATCCCCGCAGTGGGACAATTGTCTGAGTCAGAGGAGGAACATTTAAGGCTGAGAGTGAAACAGTTGATGTGTGGCAGCTTAATGGAATGAGAATCAGACAGTCCTTGCAGCAGCCATACATATGCCAGACAGGAACACTGGTCTCCTGCAAGGGGCAGTAGCTGGGAGCTGGAGTTTAGGGATTGTGGAGCAATCCCAGTGCAAGGACTGCTGTTGACTGCGGAGAGATGGATTGAGGGGATGTGAGGGAGGAGATCATGGTGGCAAATGCCTGTGGAGGAAAGTCAAGCAGCCATGGAAGCAAGGTGATAGTGCTGAGTCAAACGTAGGGGGTGGAGCCATCACCATAGACTCACTCTGTCCACAAGCCAGTATTGGTAGCTGAACAATGGAGAGGCTGGCCCATCAAATGCCTGACACACTGAACTACAGAGTAGGACCCCACCCAGGGTGCCCCTTTAAGTGCCTGATACACCAGTCTACAGAGTAGGACCCCAGGCAAGGGAATCCCTCTGAGTGCCTGAACAGGCAGAGCTAACTACAGAGAAAGACTGGCCAGAGACCTTCTGATTGCCAGCTAAGGGAGGCTCAAAAATGACTCTGATAGGGCCACAACTCCTGCCATGGAGCCAGTTTGTGTCCCTGAACACTTGGTGCTGCCAGGGTCCCTGCAAGCCAAGCAGCTGCATCACCTCATGCTCAACTCTCACTGGGGCAGAGCTGCCACAGGCAAAAAAAAAAAAAGGCAAAAAAAAGTCTTGTGTTTATGCACACAGGGTCGCTTCGGTCCTGTCCGACTCTGTGCCACCCTATAGACTGTGGTCTGCCAGGCTTCTCTGTCAGAGAAGGGGTTCTCCAGGCAAGAATACTGGAGCGTATTGGCCAATACTGGTTGCCATACCCTTCTGGAGCACTATATTTCCTGCTGCCCTAGCCACTAACCCCCCTGAGTACCTGGTGCTGCCAGAAACCCTGCAACCCAAGCAGCTGTACTACTTCCACACCTGGCCCTCAAAGGGTCAAACCCAAGCCCTCCAGGGCAGCCTCAGGAGCTAAACTCCATTGGACGACCCACATGTCAAGGTGGAAATAAAACCACAATTGAAATCCAGGGGCAGTGTGGCTAAGGAAGAAGACCCCAAACCTTCCCACCAGCTGTACAACCTGCAGATTAAATCCACACAATCAACTAAGCAGACTCTGTGTCTATGGAATGTATAAAAGGCCATATTAACACTGATCTTTCACAGAAACTCTGCTGGCCAGAAAGGAATGGCAGTTCAGTTCAGTTCAGTTGCTCAGTCGTGTCCGATTCTTTGTGACCCCATGAATCGCAGCACGCCAGGACTCCCTGTTCATCACCATCTCCCGGAGTTCACTCAGACTCACATCCATCGAGTCAGTGATGCCATCCAGCCATCTCATCCTCTGTCATCCCCTCTCCTCCTGCACCCAATCCCTCCCAGCATCAGAGTCTTTTCCAATGAGTCAACTCTTTGCATCAGGTGGCCAAAGTACTGGAGTTTCAGCTTTAGCTTCATTCCTTCCAAAGAAATCCCAGGGTTGATCTCTTTCAGAATGGACTGGTTGGATCTCCTTGCAGTCCAAGGGACTCTCAAGAGTCTTCTCCAACACAACAGTTCAAAAGCATCAATTCCTTGGTGCTCAGCTTTCTTCACAGTCCAACTCTCACATCCATACTTGACCACAGGAAAAACCATAGCCTTGACTAGACGGACCTTAGTCGGCAAAGTAATGGCAGTATATATTTAAAGCACTGAAAGGGGAAAACCTACAACCAAGATTACTGTACCCAGCAAGGGTCTCATTCAATATTGATGGAGAAATAAAAAGATTTCTGACAAGCAAAAGTTAAGAGAATTCAGTACTGCCAAACCAGTTCAGTTCAGTCGCTCAGTTGTGTCCGACAGTTTGCGACCCCATGAATCACAGCATGCCAGGCCTCCCTGTCCATCATCAACTCCCCGAGTCTACCCAAACCCATGTCTGTCAAGTCGATGATGCCATCCTGCCATCTCACCTTCTGATTTCCCCTTCTCTCTTGCCCCCAATCCTTCCCAGCATTAGGGTCTTTTCCAATGAGTCAACTTCTCATGAGGTGGCCAAAGTATTAGAGTTTCAGCTTCAACATCAGTCCTTCCAATGAACACCCAGGACTGATCTCCTTTAGGATGGACTGGTTGGATCTTCTTGCAATCCAAGGGACTCTCAAGAGTCTTCTACAACACCACAGTTCAAAAGCATCTATTCTTTGGCACTCAGCTCTCTTCACAGTCCAGTTCTCACATCCATACATGACCACTGGAAAAACCATAGCCTTGACTAGATGGACCTTTGTTGGCAAAGCAATGTCTCTGCTTTTCAATACGCTATCTAGGTTGGTCATAACTTTCCTTCCAAGGAGTAAGCGTCTTTAAATTTCATGGCTGCATTCACCATCTGCAGCGATTTTGGAGCCCCAAAAAATAAATTCTGACACTATTTCCACTGTTTCCCCACCTATTTCCCATGGAAGTGATGGGACCAGATGCCATGATCTTAGTTTTCTGAATGTTGAACTTTAAGCCAACTTTTTCACTCTCCTCTTTCACTTTCATCAGGAGGCTTTTTAGTTCCTCTTCACTTTATGCCATAAGGGTGGTATCGTCTGCATATCTGAGGTTATTGATATTTCTCCTAGCACTCTTGATTCTAGCTTGTGCTTCTTCCAGCACAGTGTTTCTCATGGTGTATTCTGCATATAAGTTAAATAAGCAGGGTGACAATATACAGACTTGATGAACTCCTGTTCCTATTTGGAACCAGTCTGTTGTTCTATGTCCAGTTCTAACTGTTGCTTCCTGACCTGCATACAGGTTTCTCAAGAGGCAGGTCAAGTGGTGTTGTATTCCCATCTTTTTCAGAATTTCCACAGTTTATTGTGATCCACACAGTCAAAGGCTTTGGCATAGTCAAGAAGGCAGAAATAGATGTTTTTCTGAAACTCTCTTGCTTTTTCCATGATCCAGCAGATATTGGCAACTTGATCTCTGGTTTCTCTGCCTTTTCTAAAACCAGCTTGAACATCTGGATGTTCATGGTTTACATATTGCTGAAGCCTGGCTTGGAGAATTTTGAGCATTAGTTTACTACCATGTGAGATGAGTGCAATTGTGTGGTAGTTTGAGCATTCTTTGGCATTGCCTTTCTTTGGAATTGGAATGAAAACTGACCTTTTCCAGTCCTGTGGCCACTGCTGAGTTTTCCAAATTTTCTGGCAGATTGTGTGCAACACTTTCACAGCATCATCTTTCAGGATTTGAAATAGCTCAACTGGAATGCCATCACCTCCATTTGCTTTGTTCGTAGTGATGCTTTCTAAGGCCCACTTGACTTCACATTCCAGAATGTCTGGCTCTAGGTGAGTGATCACACCATCATGATTATCTTGGTAGTGAAGATCTTTTTTGTACAGCTCTTCCATGTATTCTTGCCATCTCTTCTTAATATCTTCTGCTTCTGTTAGGTCCATACCATTTCTGTCCTTTATTGAGCCCATCTTTGCCTGAAATGTTCCCTTGGTATCTCTAATTTTCTTGAAGAGATCTCTAGTCTTTCCCATTCTGTTCTTTTCCTTTATTTCTTTGCCTTGATCCCTGAGGAAGGCTTTTTTATCTCGCCTTGCTATTCTTTGGAACTCCACATTCAAATGGGAATATCTTTCCTTTTCTCCTTTGTTTTTTGCTTCTCTTCTTTTCACAGCTATTTGTAAGACCTCCTCTGACAGCCATTTTGCTTTTTTGCCTTTCTTTTCCATGGGGATGGTCTTAATCCCTGTCTCCTCTATAATGTCAGGAACCTCCATCCATAGTTCATCAAGCACTCTGTCTATCAGATCTAGTCCCATAAATCTATTTCTCACTTCCACTGTATAATCATAAGAGATTTGATTTAGCTCATACCTGAATGGTCTAGTGGTTTTCCCTACTTTCTTCAATTTAAGTCTGAATTTGGCAGTAAGGAGTTCATGATCTGAACCACAGTCAGCCCCTGGTCTTTTTTTTTTGCTGACTGTATAGAGGTTCTCCATCTTTGGCTGCAAAGAATATAATCAATCTGATTTCGGTGTTGACCATCTGGTGATGTCCATGTGTAGAGTCTTCTCTTGTGTTGTTGGAAGACGATGTTTGCTGTGACCAGTGCGTTCTCTTGGCAAAGCCTGCTTCAGTCTGTACTCCAAGGCCAAATTTGCCTGTCACTCCAAGTGTTTCCTGACTACCTACTTTCACATTCCATTCCCCTATAATGAAAAAGACATCTTTTTTGGGTGTTAGTTCTAAAAGGTCTTGTAGGTCTTCATAGAACGGTTCAACTTCAGCTTCTTCAGCATTACTGGTTGGGGCATAGGCTTGGATTACCATGATATTGAATTGTTTGCCTTGGAAACGAACAGAGATCATTCTGTTTTTTTTTGAGTTTTCATCCAAGTACTGCATTTTGGACTCTTTTGTTCACTATGATGACCACTTCTTCTAAAGGATTTCTGCCCACAATATTAGATATAATGGCCATCTGAGTTAAATTCACCCATTCCAGTCCATTTTAGTTCGCTGATTCCTAGAATGTTGACGTTCACTCTTGCCATCTCCTGTTTGGCCACTTCCAATTTGCCTTGATTCATGGACCTAACATTCCATGTTCCTATGCGATATTGCTCTTTACAGCATCAGACCTTGCTTCTATGACCAGTCACATCCACAACTGGGTATTGTTTTCTCTTTGGCTCCATCCCTTCATTCTTTCTGGAGTTATTTTCTTCAGTGATCTCCAGTAGCATATTAGGCATCTACTGACCTGGGGAGTTCATCAGCAACCAGCTTTACAACAATGTTAAATGTACCTATATAGTCAAGAAATACAGCAGAAGAAAAAAGATCTACAAAATCAACACGAAACAATTAGAAAATGGCAATAGGAACATATATATCAATAATTACTTTAAAATGCAAATGGATTAGATGCTCCCATCAAAAGACACAGACTGGCTGAACAGATACAAAAACAAGACCCATATATATGCTGTCTACAAGAAACCCACTTCAGACCTCAAGACACATATAGCCTGAAAGTGAGAGGATGGGAAAATATATTCCATGCAAATGGAAAGCAAAAGTTTGAAAAAGTAAAGCAAAAGCAAAAAATTGCTACTGGAGTAGCAATCCTCATATCAGACAAAATAGACCTTAAAATAAAGAAGATTACCAGAGATAAGGAAAGACACTACATAATGATCAAGGCATCAAACCAAGGGGAAGATATAATAATTGTAAATATCTATGTACCCAACATAGAAGCACCTCAATACATAAGACAAACACTAACAGACATTAAAGGAGAAATTGACAGTAACACAATAATAGTAGGA
>SJYT01000968.1:17618-58005 GCA_006410635.1 Cephalophus harveyi | reverse complement strand
GTAGTAAACCTTATACTACATATATTTTACCACAATAAAAGTTCAATGGATTAACATTTTCAATTAAAAATAATGCCTCCAAAAATGACAAATGGAAAAAGATAACCCACAAAAAAAAATTTATAAGATTCTAATAAGTCTAAGTACAACAACAATGATATAT
Organism: Cephalophus harveyi; assembly: GCA_006410635.1. Lineage (NCBI taxonomy): Eukaryota > Metazoa > Chordata > Mammalia > Artiodactyla > Bovidae > Cephalophus > Cephalophus harveyi. The sequence continues at coordinate 57,842 of SJYT01000968.1, read as the reverse complement.
ACTTTTTTTAACTATTCATTAGTTCAAAATGACTGTGCTTGGCTTAGTTAAAAGTGACAACTCTCTGCAGAAACACACAAAGAAAGTGTAATTTAAAAGTTCCTCCCTGAGGTGATCTGTAACTATGTGAACTGGCTTTACACCCACTAATTTTTGCCAAGAGGTCAAATATATTGGGACTTGCCAGATGAGAAACATGTGGTGGCAGTTCTCATTGGTGGAACCTTAAGACATAATCATTTAAGGAAAAGCCCATGTTTTATTCACTGTAAACTTATAATTTGTTCCTCCCTGAGGTGATCTGTAACTATGTGAACTGGCTTTATACCCACTAATTTTTGCCAAGAGGTCAAATATATTGGGACTTGCCAGATGAGAAACATGTGGTGGCAGTTCTCATTGGTGGAACCTTAAGACATAATCATTTAAGGAAAAGCCCATGTTTTATTCACTGTAAACTTATAATTTAAAGTTTTCCTTCTTTCTCTCTCTTTCGTTCTCTTTCTCACCATTAAATTTCTCATCAAGGTGTTCAATTAACCATTAATTACTCAACACTGATTGAGCACCTACCATTTTTAGCCTGTATACTCTGAGACAAACCTTGGATACCAGAGTTCAACAGAGAGCAAACCACACAACCTAAAATGGAAAATAGGGTCTCACTCCCTAAGCCAGTACTTATAACTCCTAATTCTCACATTGTGCTCTGTTTTCTTCAATAGCTCCTACTGATTTGTATTTACACATATATTTGTATATATATATATATATATATATATATATATATATATATATAAACACACACTGTCTCTCTCACTAAAAGATTATACTTTATACTCACTATGCCTACAAGAGTTTCTGATGCATAACAAATGCTAAACCAATTTTTTCTTGAATAAATGAAAACAAAAAATAGGAAAATGCAGACTCAACTTTATAGGAATGCCCTATCGACGTGAAAAGTAAAATCAGTATAAACAGTATTGGGAAAAAGGGTAATAACAAACATATTAGATACTTCAAGGAGGAAAAGATTACTTCTGAATGAGGGATGAGAGTGAACAACTACCTCATAAGCAGTCAAGGGTGGAAGGGCAATGAGGCAGGAGAAAGACAGGAGGAAGGCTAACTTGCTCAAATCAAAATGTATTTGTTGACAGTTTAGCACTACAATGGAGATCTTCTGGTTCTCTGTGACACGGTAAAAATCAATGGAAGTTACCTGTGGGAGATGAGAAATCCAAGAAGACAAAGACAACAAGTTGAAGACATGTAATGTTGTCTTAAAAAAAGGTCATTACAATATTAACAAACTGCAGAAGGCAAGTTGACTTCTTTCTGAGTTTGGCTATAGGCATGTAGTAAAATCAAACGTCTATAAATTATATTTTTGTTGTCGAAAAACTCCTAAATTAATAAAAATAGACTCTGCAGGCCAAGTATTTAAACTAATTTCTAATGGAGAGAAATAACAATGCATATTCAGTTACAAATTTTCAAAATGGACAGGTTTTGAGCACTAGAAAATTCAGAGTATCATGCAAACAAACATACAAAGAAGGAGAAGCGGCTGATGGGGGACGAGATGGCTGGGTGGCATCACCAATGCAGTGGACACGAACTTGGGCAAACTCCGGGAGATGGAAAGAGACAGGAAAGTCTGGCGTCCTGCAGTTCATGGAGTCGCGAAGAGTCAGACACAACTTGGCAACTGAACAACAACAACACAAAGTGGAAAACCTCTAAAGGACTGATGAAAAGCCTGTTATAAAACAAAATGTTCAAGACGTAAATAGCAACTGACTATAGATGCTCCACTTAATAACTTAGAAACCCTTATGCTGTCTTAATAGCTCTCTGACATGGAATACTTAGGCAGATCACTCTCTTTTCTAGATTTCAGCCTTCCAGGTGAAAAAGGTCTGAGTTGGACTTATTTACCCATTCTTCCCAGTGAAAATCTTCTAAGACTTGATGATTAGTGCCCTCCGAATGCACACCTCTAATTATTGTCCAAACTTTTTCTCTGGAAAGAAAAGAGCAAAATTGAATAGCATCAACACCAAAGAGTTTACTGATTCAAATGTTTCAGCTGTGTTCAGTGATTCCTGATCACTGAGATCACTTCACCAGCATCTCCAACTATCAACAGAAGATGAACTGTAAATGAAAAACCCACCAACAAGCATATAGCAAGAATCCTCACTTTTTTACCTTAAATATCTCAAGTAAAAGAGCCTGGAGGATCAAGACGGTGGAGTAGAAGGACTTAAGCTCGCCTCCTCTCATGAGCACACCAAAATCACAACATGCAAAACAGCCATCAGTGAAAAAGACAGAAATCTATCATAAAAGACCTTGCACAACTGAAGACATAAAGATGAAGCCACAACAAAACAGGTAGGAGGGGTGAACTTGCAGCATAATAATGTTCATGCTACATGATCAGAAGTTTTGCCTCTAGTCAAAAGCCACATCCTCATAACACAGCTCAGTGATTCAGTGCACTGATTCTAGAACATTATATGATATGAATCACATGCCCTGAAAAACCCATCCCTGGAGAACTTGCAATCAGTTCCTACATGCTTTCTTCTATTTTTAACTTGGTTAAAATACACGAGGTTTAAACTTGGCCCCTCAGGTCAAAGCTCAAGAGCACAAAACCTGGAGCACCACTCCCTCATATTCCTATAGGGAATAAACATTTCCCAACACAAGAGATTCAGTTGCACCGTGATATCTCTCAATAGGAGGTAGAAATAATGATTGAAGAAAGGTTTACAAGGGGAAAAGAAGAAAGCAGTGAGGGGAGGGTGTGAGCAAAGGCAGGTGAGCCAGAGGGGAGGGAATGGCTGGATGGAGGTACAGTTGGGCAGTGCTGCGCTACAAACTAGGACAGGCAGATGGACGACTCTTTGTAAAATGCCTGGCTGACTTCCCACCCCGCCACCCACAAAGATTTTGACTATACCTGAAAATCAGGGGACTCTGGGATCAATCTAAACTGGCTTAAACAATTCAGGAGACTATTGGCTCAGTCCAGCGGAGTGAAAAGATTAATGAATCTGCAGGTCTTGGTCTAGAACTGGATGATGAGGCTGGATTGCAGATTCTCTTTGTCTGCTTCTTATTGTTGCTTTCCTGGAGTAGGCTGTTCCATTCTCAAGGAAGCTTACCCCTTCCAACAGCAATGAGGCTGACAACACTTAGGGATTCATTCTATCCAATCTGTGTCTGGTGAGAAATGTACTAGTTATGCTGAGGAAAATGAATTTTCATCACAAAATCCAATCCAAAGACCCCTCCCATATCATTCGTTATGGTGAGATATCACCACATACTTGAACCTGTCACAAGCATCAGGCATGGGAATGGATGCCTGATATGACAGTTCCATGATTCATACCCCATGAGTCCAATCCCAGGGCCTTCTGACATACTAAAATATTCTATTTCTTGATGTAGGTGATGGTAATGCAGGTGATGTGCAGTTTGTGAAAAATCATCAAGATGTAGAATCACAATTTATACATGTTCCAGTGTGTATATGAGACCAGATAAATGCATTTCAGATACATGCAAGGGGATACAAAGGAAGGAAGATCAATATCAAACTATAATTCAAAACCAATACTAATAAATTTACTTTTAAAAATCAAAATAGAGATTTAACATATTTTCTCAATGACTGGCAAAGCAAATAAAAAACAAAGACATAGAAATGGGAATATTTTAATAACATTTTCATTTAACATGGTAATGAGAGAGTAACTAAGGAACAGAAAGAACACTTTCTACTTTGCTAACTGTACACTTTCCTACCAAAATATCTCTGGGATCGTTACAAAATTGATTATTTGTCAGTGAGAAAAGAGAAATAAACGCAAATATTTGATAGTCATACACACAATATACTTTGGAAGAAAACTTCAAAACAACAATTAGCAAAAAACGCCTAAAACTCATTATTATTGTTGCTAAAATAACCGACCCTTAATAGAGCCCAAATTTATTATTGTTGTTGTCATCATTATTATCCAAAGCCTAGAACATGGCAAGCAGGACTAGTATAGGGATCCAGGTTTACTCAGTCCTTGCTGCACTTTCCTAGTGTGTTCAATTAGCCATGCTTTCTATACTTTATGCATATCACCTTGGCAGTAATGAGTAATATACTTAATGTTGTCATCATTATTATCAAAAACCTAGAACATGGCAAGTAGGACTAGTATAGGGATCCAGGTGTACTCAGTCCTTGCTGCACTTTCCTAGTATGTTCAATTAGCCATGCTTTCTATACTTGATGCATATCACCTTAGCAGTAATGAGTAATATACTTAATTTTTTTTGCTGTTTTGTGTTTTATCTAATTTATCAAGAAATAATTGACAAAATATTGAGTTAGTTTAAGGTTCATGATTTCATGCTTTCATACATGTATATGTTGCAGAATAATTACCACAGTAAATTTAATCAATCATCCCAATTTTCTTTCTTCTGATGAGAATTTTCAAGATATACTCTCTTAGCAGTGCTTCCCTGGTGGCTCAGGTGGTAAAGTGTCTGTCTACAATGCGGGAGACCTGGGTTCTATCCCTGGGTTGGGAAGATCCCCTGGAGAAGGAAATGGCAAACCACTCCAGTATTGTTGCCTGGAAAATCCCATGGACAGCAGAGCATGGTAGGATACAGTCCATGGAGTCGCAAAGAGTCAGACACGACTGAGCACACTTTCACTTTCACTCTCTTAGCAACTCACAGATATATGATATAGTGTTGTTAAATATCATCATCATCTTACATATTAGTTCCTCAGAAATATTTATCCTATAGCTAAAAGTTTGTACCTTTTCATTTACCCATTTTTCCCCACTCCCCCTCCCAAACTCAGCTGATCGGCATTTGTTCTCTGTTTCTCCAAGTTTAGTTATTTTAGATTCCACATAGAAGTGAGGTCATACAGTATTTGCCTTTCTCTGATTTAGTCCACCTAGCATAATGCCTTTGAGGTCCACTGTGTTGTCACAAATGGTGATCAAAAAAAAAATTTCCTTATTTATGGCTAAATAATGTTCTATTGTGTATGTATTTTTATGTAAATACCAAGTTTTCTTTAACTATCCAATCCACTGATAGACACACTTAGGTTGTTTCAATGTGTTGGCTAATGTAAATAGTGCTGCAATGATCATGGGGCAGCTGTCTCTTTAAGACAGTGATTTCCTTTCCTAAGAATATTTACCCAGAAGTGGAATTTCTGGGTCATATACTAATATCAGGTGTAATTTTTTGAGCACCTCCATACCTTGGACTGCAAGGAGATCCAACCAGTCCATTCTAAAGGAGATCAACCCTGGGATTTCTTTGGAAAGAATGATGCTAAAGCTGAAACTCCAGAACTTTGGCCACCTCATGCGAAGAGTTGACTCATTGGAAAAGACTCTGATGCTGGGAGGGATTGGGGGCAGGAGGAGAAGGGGACGACCGAGGATGAGATGGCTGTATGGCATCACTGACTCGATGGACGTGAGTCTGAGTGAACTCCGGGAGTTGGTGATGGACAGGGAGGCCTGGCGTGCTGCAATTCATGGGGTCACAAAGAGTCGGACACGACTGAGCGACTGAACTGAACTGATACTGCCTTCTACAGTCATGCACTGATTTGTATTCCCACCAGCAGTGTTCAAGGGTTCCTTTCTCTCCATATCCTCACCAACACTTATCTCCTGCTTTTGATGAGAGTCATTACAACAGGTGTGAAGAGATCTCACTCTGGTTTTGACTTGTAGTTCCCTTGTGATTAGTGATACTGACTACCTTTTTAACGTACCTGTTGGTCATCTGTATGTCTACTTTGGAAAACTGCCTATTCAGTTCCTCTGCCCATTTTTTAAATCAGGCTGGTTGTGTTTTCCTTTTGAGTTGTGTGAGCCCCTTATACGTTTTGAATGTTACCCCTTTACCAGATATCTGTTTTGCAAATAGCTTCTCCCATTTCATAGACTGCCTATCATTTTGCTGATGGAATGATTCCTTTGCTGTGTAGTTTTTTAGTTTGATATAGTACCTCTTGTTAATTTTTGCTTTTGTTGTTTTTTTCCTTTTGTTGTCAAATTCAAGAAATCATTGCCAAGACCAATGTCAAAGAGATTATCCCTTAGATTTTCTTCCAGGAGCTTTTTCTTTCAGGTCTTACATTCAAATCTATAACCTATTTTGAGTTGATTTTTTAGTTTAGTATAAGATGAGGGTCCAATTTTATTCTTTTGCTTGTGAACATCCAGTTTTCTGAATACCATTTATTGAAGAAACTATATTCTGTCCCCATTGTGCATTCTTGGTTCATTGTTAAAAATTAATTGATGACATATGCATGAGTTTATTTCTGAATTCTCTATTATGTTCTATTTGTATATGTGTCTTTTGGGGCTGCCATCTATGGGGTTGCACAGAGTTGGACACAACTGAAGCGATTTAGCAGCAGCAGCAGCATGACAATACCATACTGTTTTGATTACTATGGTTTGTAATATAGTTTGAAATCAGGAAGTGTGGTTCCTCTAGCTTTGCTCTTGTTGATCAAGATTACCAAGACCACACTTTTCTCAGAGTCGAATATTGAACAAGGATCTATCCATCTCTGATCCATAAGGACAACTCCAGTGGACAATCCAGAGCTCCCTGTGGGGTCAGAAGACTTTTCCAGGCCTCCTTGGCTGTTGGGGTTTATTCCTGCCCAGTCTTGTTTCAGTATTTTTTTTCTTTTCCGGATGTTTGCACTCCTAACTCCATTTCAGTATCTGATACCTAGAAAAGCCAGGGAACACAGACAGTACTCAAAGTAGTTAGCAACAGGAGGCTGTAAAATAGGGTGTGGTGACTGAATCTTACCATCTGACTGGTCTTATAGTTCCCATTCATTTTGTTATGTGAAACATAGACATCTCCTGGCACAACTGAGAAATTCAGTAGTAAAAGCTTTCAGGATGGTGACCTGGAATAATGTAGCCCTGGTGGGAAATGTCTGGATAGTGAAATGATTCAGGTACTGAAAGGTAAGAAGGAAGACGGGTTGATAAATCAAAGAATAATAGAATTATACAGTTGTTACTATATTACTTTGATCCCTGCCAATAAATAACAAAAAGGTGACCATAATCATACCATATAGAACTAAGTATGAGAGTCAAAGAGTCTTTCAGTACTTCACAAGAACCCTCATCTCTTGCTGTGGCCAAGCAGAAAAAGCTAAATCAAATCCAGGGTTTTAAATGGTTAGACGTCAAAGATAGTTCAAGGCTTAATCAAGAAATGTCTGTAGTGCCAAGGTTGGAGTTGGAATTGGAAAAAAATCTAGGAGCCTGACATATGGAATGGGAAATCTGGATGGATGTCTCCAAGGACTTTCCCTCCAAGATATCTCTGAACCTTCTGATGATTCAGAACTTGCCAGTCCCTCCCCCATTAAGAGCAGGAAGACTGCATAAGGTAGATTCAGGGAGATAATCATGAATTACCTTCATCTCTGCCCTAGGAATCCAGTCCTATACATACAGTTAAGTCATATAAACCCAGTCAGAGACACTGGACCAGATAGTGAAAAAAGAGACTATATCACAAAGGAGCTGCAAGATCTATCTGGCCTATACCAATGGAGGGCATGGTACTGGAGCCTGAGGGTACTGGATCAGGTGGCTAGTACTGTACATTAGACTGGAGAAGGAGAGTTTGTTGCCTTGGACTGGGAAGAAAAGAAAGGAAGTTTGGCAGTAAGGAGATCTAAGATAGATACATGTAGATGGACATATAGAGTGGGCATGAAGTGTGATATTTGTGTCCTACATTAACATCCAATCAAATAGATTAAATGATTCATCCAGCTTCTATTGGCAACAGCCAAGTGATGGCCTGTATGCATGCATAAGTGTGTGTGTGTGTGTGTGTGTGTGTGTGTGTGTGTGTGTATCTGAAGGATATAGGTCTCTAACAAGGTCTCTGAATATATATGTTTAGTTGACTGTGAGCCTGGGGAGCCAGCTTTGAACTCAAAGAAAATGTAGATGGCTCCCCTGAATGCTAGAATAGTACATAGACTACTTTGAAAGTCAAACAGGTCCCATTAGCAGAGGAATCAAGAAGATATGAAACTACTGCTTGTTATGATTTTTATAGGGGAAGTCAAACATCACATTTATGAACAACCTAGATAGCATGTTAAAAAGCAGAGACATTACTTTGCCAGCAAAGGTCCGTCTAGTCAAGACTATGGTTTTTCCAGTAGTCATGTATGGACGTGAGAGTTGGACTATAAAGAAAGCTGAGCTGTGAAGAATTGATGCTTTGGAACTATGGTGTTGGAGAAGACTCTTGAAAGTCCCTTGGACTGCAAGGAGATCCAACCAGTCCACCTGGTGAAAAAAGTGAAAAATTTCATCTTTTTCCTCTCCACACTGATTGTGGTTGAAAATTTTGGTGTCACCTGCAAGGCCAGGAGAGCATGATTTCAAGAATCTGTCTTACTAGCTACTATGAGGAGAAGGCAATGGCAACTCGATCCAGTGTTCTTGCCTGGAGAATCCCAGGGATGGAGGAGCCTGGTGGGTTGCTATCTGTGGGGTTGCACAGAGTCAGACACGACTGAAGCAACTTAGCAGCAGCTGCCTGAGGTTGAAGCTGGCGTTGCCTGAATTGCTCCTTTTTGGAGTAGAATTATAAACTAGCTGTATTTTGTCACAGTTGGTACCAAATAAAGAAACAATGTAACTCTGAAATCATCACAGGTGAGATCAAGCTTTGAACCTTACCAGATCAACTTCTATTACTCCCCTGGGATGGAGACAGAGATCAATGTGACTTCTGTGATCTTCCAAAGTTAGTGATCATCCAATAAACTAAATTCATCAAGGTCAGAAAGTGTATTTCCCCAGGCACAGTCTCACTGAAACTCATCTTAACAAAATTCATTGAATGANTTTCTATACTTGATGCATATCACCTTAGCAGTAATGAGTAATATACTTAATTTTTTTTGCTGTTTTGTGTTTTATCTAATTTATCAAGAAATAATTGACAAAATATTGAGTTAGTTTAAGGTTCATGATTTCATGCTTTCATACATGTATATGTTGCAGAATAATTACCACAGTAAATTTAATCAATCATCCCAATTTTCTTTCTTCTGATGAGAATTTTCAAGATATACTCTCTTAGCAGTGCTTCCCTGGTGGCTCAGGTGGTAAAGTGTCTGTCTACAATGCGGGAGACCTGGGTTCTATCCCTGGGTTGGGAAGATCCCCTGGAGAAGGAAATGGCAAACCACTCCAGTATTGTTGCCTGGAAAATCCCATGGACAGCAGAGCATGGTAGGATACAGTCCATGGAGTCGCAAAGAGTCAGACACGACTGAGCACACTTTCACTTTCACTCTCTTAGCAACTCACAGATATATGATATAGTGTTGTTAAATATCATCATCATCTTACATATTAGTTCCTCAGAAATATTTATCCTATAGCTAAAAGTTTGTACCTTTTCATTTACCCATTTTTCCCCACTCCCCCTCCCAAACTCAGCTGATCGGCATTTGTTCTCTGTTTCTCCAAGTTTAGTTATTTTAGATTCCACATAGAAGTGAGGTCATACAGTATTTGCCTTTCTCTGATTTAGTCCACCTAGCATAATGCCTTTGAGGTCCACTGTGTTGTCACAAATGGTGATCAAAAAAAAAATTTCCTTATTTATGGCTAAATAATGTTCTATTGTGTATGTATTTTTATGTAAATACCAAGTTTTCTTTAACTATCCAATCCACTGATAGACACACTTAGGTTGTTTCAATGTGTTGGCTAATGTAAATAGTGCTGCAATGATCATGGGGCAGCTGTCTCTTTAAGACAGTGATTTCCTTTCCTAAGAATATTTACCCAGAAGTGGAATTTCTGGGTCATATACTAATATCAGGTGTAATTTTTTGAGCACCTCCATACCTTGGACTGCAAGGAGATCCAACCAGTCCATTCTAAAGGAGATCAACCCTGGGATTTCTTTGGAAAGAATGATGCTAAAGCTGAAACTCCAGAACTTTGGCCACCTCATGCGAAGAGTTGACTCATTGGAAAAGACTCTGATGCTGGGAGGGATTGGGGGCAGGAGGAGAAGGGGACGACCGAGGATGAGATGGCTGTATGGCATCACTGACTCGATGGACGTGAGTCTGAGTGAACTCCGGGAGTTGGTGATGGACAGGGAGGCCTGGCGTGCTGCAATTCATGGGGTCACAAAGAGTCGGACACGACTGAGCGACTGAACTGAACTGATACTGCCTTCTACAGTCATGCACTGATTTGTATTCCCACCAGCAGTGTTCAAGGGTTCCTTTCTCTCCATATCCTCACCAACACTTATCTCCTGCTTTTGATGAGAGTCATTACAACAGGTGTGAAGAGATCTCACTCTGGTTTTGACTTGTAGTTCCCTTGTGATTAGTGATACTGACTACCTTTTTAACGTACCTGTTGGTCATCTGTATGTCTACTTTGGAAAACTGCCTATTCAGTTCCTCTGCCCATTTTTTAAATCAGGCTGGTTGTGTTTTCCTTTTGAGTTGTGTGAGCCCCTTATACGTTTTGAATGTTACCCCTTTACCAGATATCTGTTTTGCAAATAGCTTCTCCCATTTCATAGACTGCCTATCATTTTGCTGATGGAATGATTCCTTTGCTGTGTAGTTTTTTAGTTTGATATAGTACCTCTTGTTAATTTTTGCTTTTGTTGTTTTTTTCCTTTTGTTGTCAAATTCAAGAAATCATTGCCAAGACCAATGTCAAAGAGATTATCCCTTAGATTTTCTTCCAGGAGCTTTTTCTTTCAGGTCTTACATTCAAATCTATAACCTATTTTGAGTTGATTTTTTAGTTTAGTATAAGATGAGGGTCCAATTTTATTCTTTTGCTTGTGAACATCCAGTTTTCTGAATACCATTTATTGAAGAAACTATATTCTGTCCCCATTGTGCATTCTTGGTTCATTGTTAAAAATTAATTGATGACATATGCATGAGTTTATTTCTGAATTCTCTATTATGTTCTATTTGTATATGTGTCTTTTGGGGCTGCCATCTATGGGGTTGCACAGAGTTGGACACAACTGAAGCGATTTAGCAGCAGCAGCAGCATGACAATACCATACTGTTTTGATTACTATGGTTTGTAATATAGTTTGAAATCAGGAAGTGTGGTTCCTCTAGCTTTGCTCTTGTTGATCAAGATTACCAAGACCACACTTTTCTCAGAGTCGAATATTGAACAAGGATCTATCCATCTCTGATCCATAAGGACAACTCCAGTGGACAATCCAGAGCTCCCTGTGGGGTCAGAAGACTTTTCCAGGCCTCCTTGGCTGTTGGGGTTTATTCCTGCCCAGTCTTGTTTCAGTATTTTTTTTCTTTTCCGGATGTTTGCACTCCTAACTCCATTTCAGTATCTGATACCTAGAAAAGCCAGGGAACACAGACAGTACTCAAAGTAGTTAGCAACAGGAGGCTGTAAAATAGGGTGTGGTGACTGAATCTTACCATCTGACTGGTCTTATAGTTCCCATTCATTTTGTTATGTGAAACATAGACATCTCCTGGCACAACTGAGAAATTCAGTAGTAAAAGCTTTCAGGATGGTGACCTGGAATAATGTAGCCCTGGTGGGAAATGTCTGGATAGTGAAATGATTCAGGTACTGAAAGGTAAGAAGGAAGACGGGTTGATAAATCAAAGAATAATAGAATTATACAGTTGTTACTATATTACTTTGATCCCTGCCAATAAATAACAAAAAGGTGACCATAATCATACCATATAGAACTAAGTATGAGAGTCAAAGAGTCTTTCAGTACTTCACAAGAACCCTCATCTCTTGCTGTGGCCAAGCAGAAAAAGCTAAATCAAATCCAGGGTTTTAAATGGTTAGACGTCAAAGATAGTTCAAGGCTTAATCAAGAAATGTCTGTAGTGCCAAGGTTGGAGTTGGAATTGGAAAAAAATCTAGGAGCCTGACATATGGAATGGGAAATCTGGATGGATGTCTCCAAGGACTTTCCCTCCAAGATATCTCTGAACCTTCTGATGATTCAGAACTTGCCAGTCCCTCCCCCATTAAGAGCAGGAAGACTGCATAAGGTAGATTCAGGGAGATAATCATGAATTACCTTCATCTCTGCCCTAGGAATCCAGTCCTATACATACAGTTAAGTCATATAAACCCAGTCAGAGACACTGGACCAGATAGTGAAAAAAGAGACTATATCACAAAGGAGCTGCAAGATCTATCTGGCCTATACCAATGGAGGGCATGGTACTGGAGCCTGAGGGTACTGGATCAGGTGGCTAGTACTGTACATTAGACTGGAGAAGGAGAGTTTGTTGCCTTGGACTGGGAAGAAAAGAAAGGAAGTTTGGCAGTAAGGAGATCTAAGATAGATACATGTAGATGGACATATAGAGTGGGCATGAAGTGTGATATTTGTGTCCTACATTAACATCCAATCAAATAGATTAAATGATTCATCCAGCTTCTATTGGCAACAGCCAAGTGATGGCCTGTATGCATGCATAAGTGTGTGTGTGTGTGTGTGTGTGTGTGTGTGTGTGTGTGTATCTGAAGGATATAGGTCTCTAACAAGGTCTCTGAATATATATGTTTAGTTGACTGTGAGCCTGGGGAGCCAGCTTTGAACTCAAAGAAAATGTAGATGGCTCCCCTGAATGCTAGAATAGTACATAGACTACTTTGAAAGTCAAACAGGTCCCATTAGCAGAGGAATCAAGAAGATATGAAACTACTGCTTGTTATGATTTTTATAGGGGAAGTCAAACATCACATTTATGAACAACCTAGATAGCATGTTAAAAAGCAGAGACATTACTTTGCCAGCAAAGGTCCGTCTAGTCAAGACTATGGTTTTTCCAGTAGTCATGTATGGACGTGAGAGTTGGACTATAAAGAAAGCTGAGCTGTGAAGAATTGATGCTTTGGAACTATGGTGTTGGAGAAGACTCTTGAAAGTCCCTTGGACTGCAAGGAGATCCAACCAGTCCACCTGGTGAAAAAAGTGAAAAATTTCATCTTTTTCCTCTCCACACTGATTGTGGTTGAAAATTTTGGTGTCACCTGCAAGGCCAGGAGAGCATGATTTCAAGAATCTGTCTTACTAGCTACTATGAGGAGAAGGCAATGGCAACTCGATCCAGTGTTCTTGCCTGGAGAATCCCAGGGATGGAGGAGCCTGGTGGGTTGCTATCTGTGGGGTTGCACAGAGTCAGACACGACTGAAGCAACTTAGCAGCAGCTGCCTGAGGTTGAAGCTGGCGTTGCCTGAATTGCTCCTTTTTGGAGTAGAATTATAAACTAGCTGTATTTTGTCACAGTTGGTACCAAATAAAGAAACAATGTAACTCTGAAATCATCACAGGTGAGATCAAGCTTTGAACCTTACCAGATCAACTTCTATTACTCCCCTGGGATGGAGACAGAGATCAATGTGACTTCTGTGATCTTCCAAAGTTAGTGATCATCCAATAAACTAAATTCATCAAGGTCAGAAAGTGTATTTCCCCAGGCACAGTCTCACTGAAACTCATCTTAACAAAATTCATTGAATGAATGAATGAGATATGCCAATGAATGAAAGTGTATACCAATTTCACCCACCTCATTAGAACTGATTCAAATGTATTCTTTTTGATGGCTGAGTAATACTCCGTTGTGTATATGTACCACAGCTTTCTTATCCATTCGTCTGCTAATGGACATCTAGGTTGCTTCCATGTCCTGGCTGTTATAAACAGTGCTGCGATGAACATTGGGGTACATGTATCTCTTTCAATTCTGGTTTCTTCGGTGTGTATGCCCAGCAGTGGGATTGCTGGGTCGTATGGCAGTTCTATTTCCAGTTTTTTAAGGAATCTCTGCACTGTTCTCCATAGTGGCTGAACTAGTTTGCATTCCCACCAACAGGGTAAGCCAGAAAAAAAAAAACACCAATACAGTATGCTAATGCATATATATGGAATTTAGAAAGATGGTAATGATAACCCTGTATGTGAGACAGCAAAAGAAACACAGATGTATACAACAGTCTTATGGACTCTGTGGGAGAGGGCAAGGGTAGGAAGATTTGGGAGAATGACATTGAAACATGTATAATATCATATGTGAAATGAATCATCAATCCAGGTTCGATGCATGATACAGGATGCTCGGGGCTAGTGCACTGAGATGACCCAGAGGGATGGTATGGGGAGGTGGGAGCGGGGTTCAGGATGGGGAACATGTGTACACCCGTGGTGGATTCATGTTGATATATGGCAAAACCAATACAATATTGCAAAGTAAAAAAATAAATAAATAAATTGCATGATTATTAGAAAAAAAGAAAAAGTGTATACCAAAAACAAACAAACAAAAAGAACAAAAATCAAAACAAAGCTGTATATTTGGCTTGGGTTTAGGCTTCAGAGATTTTTTTTTTCCTAAATGGCCTTATTTAACTGGCCCCTCTAAGGGCTATGAGAAGGAAATTTCACTCAGAGACAACATTTGATTAAAAGGACTTCCAAATGCCTGTTTAATGCCCTACTGTAAAGAAGACTATACAAGATTCAAATGTTACTCAAACTGGTTACAACCATTTGATGAAGAAATTTCTTTATTATGTGTGTGAAATTCCGATTTCACAGTTTCACGCTCCACTTTTTCGGCAGAGGCTCTAGTAATCACAAATTGGTTTTCTCACATCTGAATGACAATGGAAATAGTTTTCATCCCTTTATTACCACCCCTGGAGCAGAAACTAAGGAGAGCAGAAGCTTCTATGATGTAGATTTAATAATGCACTCCCCTCTCTATGTATAAACAGCAACATTAAAGGAGGAAGCAAGCATTACATGTTCCAGATGTTGCAAAATGAGAAATTATCCTGAGGAAGATCACACCATTGATGATATAACTCAACAACCTTATAAAATATGCACAAATCACTTAGTTTCCCACAATAAAAAAAAAAAAAAGAACATCCTACGTGGATAAACAAAGTGTCTATAATCTGAGACTATAAAGGGAAATTTAACAAAAGTCTCTAAAAACTGTGGTGTACAAGTGAAGAAAGATACTAACAGTATCAAGTGAGACTTCAGGAAGTTCCCATGGAACTCTCTGGTCCCCAACGTTAGGTGACTCTGTGGGAAAACATCAAGAGAAATTCTGTTTGGAATTATAATCTGTGTGAGACCCTTAAGTAGAACAGTTTGGTTCCCCCAAGTAGCTAAATTTTATTTACATATTTGGAAGATTCTCACTGCAGAAAGTAAAATCTCATTTTTTTTTTTTTTTTTTTTTTTGGTCTCTTGAAGCTCTACCCTGTTACAGCAGCAGAGTGAGCCTTCGGATAAGTTTGAAGAATTACAATGATCTTGAAAAGTAATTCTGCCATAGCCATTAAAATTTATAAGCACATACTCTTCATCCATCAGACTCACTTTGAGGAATCTGTCATATAGAAATAAAATAGCAGCACACAAGAACATATGGAAAGAGAGAGAAAGTGTTAGTCGCTCAGTCATGTCTGACTCTTTGGGACCCCATGGACTGTAGTCTGACAGATTCCTCTGTCCCTGGGATTTCCCAGGCAAGAACACTGGATGGATTGCCATTCCTTTCTCCAGGGGATCTTCCTGACCCAGGGATCGAACCCAGGTCTCCTCACTGCAGGCAGATTCATTACTGTCTGAGCCACCAGGGAAGACCATGAACATATGGAACTAGATGTTTATTGACCCTTCATCTTAATAACAATAATCCAGTAATATCCTGGATACTTAGAGAAAACAGATAAACTGTTGTATTCAGTTCAGTTCAGTTCAGTCGCTCAGTCATGTCCAACTCTTTGCGACCCCATGAATTGCAACACGCCAGGCCTCCCTGTCCATCACCATCTCCCGGAGTTCACTCAAACTCACGTCCATCGAGTCGGTGATGCCATCCAGCCATCTCATCCTCTGTCATCCCCTTCTCCTCCTGCCCCATGTTATCAAAACATATTATCAATGAAAACTGAATGACAACAATCAAAAGACAGAAATTCCTAATGTATTGTCAAACTTGAAAAACTAAGCAAATTATATATGTTCATGCTGAGAAATGCAGAATGTTTGGTCATTTGTTAAATTTAAGTAGAGTTCCTTTGAGCAGTGACCAAATACCCCATGCCTTCTCAGCACAGTCAGAAGGTATGTAAGTCCAATTTTCTTCACCATAATTTCATCAAAGCTCTTTTCATCTCACTGTTGCGCAAGCTGTAGATAGTGGATTCAGCAGAGGTGTAAGAAGAGAGTAAGCCAATGACGTCAGCTTCTTGGTTTCTGGGGAGTAGCCAGATTTGGGTTGTAAGTAAGTCATACTGGCTGTGCCATAGAAGAGGGTAACAGATGTGAGATGGGAGGCACAGGTGGAAAAGGCCTCTTGCCTCCCAGTGGTTGATGGCATCTTCAGGATGGCAAAGAGAATTCAAATGTTAAGACAAGAGTATCAACATGAAAGGAACCATGATAATCAAAATGGTGCCAGTGAATGCATAGATCTCAAACAAAAAAAGTGTTTGCACATGTAAGCTCTAACACTGGGGGAGTCTCACAGAAGAGATGATTAATTTCATTGGGGCCACAAAAGGGAAAACTAAAAACCCATGAGGTCTATGCAGAACGCACCATGATCCATGAGACCCATGAGAACATTACTAATTTCAAGAAAACCCTTTTGTTCATAGTCACTGGGTAGCTCAGAGGATGGCAGATTGCAGCAAATCGGTCATAAGCCTTTGCCCCCAGGAGAAAACATTCAGTCCCCCAAAAAAGAAGAATGAAATACATCTGTGAAAAATAGCCTGCAAAAGTGATCCTAGTTTTTTCACTGGGAAGGACTACCTGCATTTCAGACATGATGACTGCACTGAAACCCACTCCCACCACAGACAGGTTTAGGAGAAATAAGGACATGGGAACGTGGAAGCTCTGTTCCAGGGAGGTGACGACTATAATGATGGCATTTCCCAGCAGAGTCACCAGGTAAATAACCAAGAACACCCAAAAGAGCTGCCCTTGGAGTTGAGGAAAATCAGAAAAGCCCAAGAGGATGAAGTCAAACACAAAGCTTTCGTTTTCACTTTTCATTTCAGTAGTGAAGTGTGTATTGTATTAATGGACCATGTATGTAAATTAAAAGTAAAAATCCAATAGATGAGAGTTTGAGTATGATATTCTTGTCAGACGATACAATGATGAGTTCATTCTGAAGAATCAAATTGGCGGTTTTGAGAATGGCTAATATACTGGCATAGGGACTCTTCCAAGTGCAAATAAAGAAGTGAAGCATTTTGGCTCAGAAATCTTGTTTCAAAAGTACAAAATGATAGTAGATGTTCACCAGTACTATTTTGCTAGGTGGAAAATTAATCTTTTCCTTAAAATATACAGACATTATATTATTTAGAATCTATTGTCTGTTATAATACATTGATGTATGTATCCCTGTTCTTTTCAATTTCATGTTTATATATGAACTTTCAAATTAAGTATTTCAAATAAACAAATAGCAAAGAGCAAAAAACATCTGGGAAAAAATTATAATTAGTAATTCAAAATTAAAACAAAATTTTGGTGAATATTTACTATAAATGCCAAGGTTCAAAATTCATTTATAATAACTTTGTTTAAAATAAAATATCTGAATAATATACTCCAACAAATATAGAAACATTTAAAAGAGGCTGAATTTAAATGCACTTATCTCAGATAAACCTAAGTAAATTGTACAAGCACTCCAGTTTCTAGTCAGAGTAGATCTGACTAATTATACTGAAATTTCCTGAATGAGAAACTTTAGAGGTCAGTTTTCCATGGCCTATCCTTGTGACCATTAACGTGACTCTCAAGGATATAAAAAAAATACCACTTTTGTCATTCTGATCCTGTGGTTTACACAACCACTCTCTCTTTCAATCTCTCTCTCTCTCTCACTCCCCCACTACTCTCTACCCCATCATTCACTGACTCCCATCACCCTGATTTCTTTTTTGCTGTAACACTCATCACCAACTGAAATACCACATATTTATTAGAGTTTTAGGCTTATTATTTAACTCCCTCTTCTGGAATATAAGCTCCAGGAGCACAGGAACTTTGTTCTGTTATTCACTGTATTCTCAGTGCCTGGAATAGATACTAAAGGATATAATAGATAATAAACCAATATTTGCTGAATAGATGGAATGATAAATATTAAAATTAGGAAAGCCCAGGGAATGGGTTTTCTGCCCTTAAGGAATGTAATGTTTAAAGGAAAAATAAATCAAATTCAAAATGAGAGTCCCAGAATAAGTCCATGGCTTTTGTAGAAGTTTGAGGCTTCTTCTGCTTCTGCTAAGTCACTTCAGTCATGTCCAATTCTGTGCAACCCCACTGACGACAGCCCACCAGGCTCCCCTCGTCCCTGGGATTCTCTAGGCAAGAACATTGGAGTGGGTTGCCATTTCCTTCTCCAATGCATGAAAGGGAAAAGTCAAAGTGAAGTCGCTCAGTCGTGTCCAACTCTCAGCAACCCCATGGACTGCAGCCTACTAGGCTCCTCCGTCCATGGGATTTTCCAGGCAACAGTACTGGAGTGGGGTGCCATTGCCTTCTCCAGAGGCTTCTTGTAGGACTGGAAATACTACTAGATTGGAGGAATGAGTTCTGCCACTACCTCCAAGGTGAGTCCTTGCTTCTCCCTGCAATCAGGTTCCCCTCTGTGGTTGGGAGCAGACAAATAACCCAAGACATCTCTTCTGGTTCTGACATGAATGTTTCTCTGATTTGTTCTTGGAAAACTGCAGCCTGCAAAGCTTCCCTCCATTCAGATGACACACAAGTTGAAGGAAGACTGGAATCGTGGTGGCTGAGCATGTAGGAGGCACACGTGCCGTCTGAGTCCTGTGGGCTAGCCAGCCCCAGGCAGAGCTGATCATCTTCCCCCCAATCTTCCTGAGCCCCTCTCTGGGCAGAGCACCTCACTTCTCCCCTGATCTCCCCTCCAGTCATCCAGACCAACTCTCCCCTGCTTCTAACGTCCTCCTCACTTTTGGACGCTTTGATCTTTAAAATCTGGAGTCCCTCTGGGCTCACCAAGCTCCTCCCTACTTTCACTGCTTCAGCTCACTGCCTCTTTCCCTCTCCTTTCAACCTCCCTCCCATCGTTAAATGGCTTAGAAACTGGCTTCTCCAGGTTTTGTAACTTCTCCTCCAATCTATCCCTCACACCCCGGCCAAAATAATACCCTCCCTCCCCAAACCTTCGGAGTCTCCTTCTGTCAGTAAAATAAAATGCCTTTTCTCAGCTTGTCATTTAAGGGAAACCAGAGTCAGGACAAGTACTCTAGAAATTTAAAGAGGGAAATATTACTTCTGAATGGAAAAGAAGAGTGAACAACCATAAGCACAGGATGTCACGGTAGAAGGGTCATGAAGTGGAAGCAGGAAGGCTGGCTTGCTGAAATCAAAGGTATTTATTCAATGACATCTTAGTACGAGAATTGGCCTTTGGAGGGTGCTTTGAAAACTAGCAGAATTTCACTGTAGAACATGAGGAAGCCAGGACAGAAAGACAAGCAGTCTAAAGACTTGTAATGTTGTCTTGAGCTCAGATCATTAGGACAATAGCAGAGAATAAAAGGTAAGGTGATTTACTGAATTTGGCCATAGTGATAAATTAAAATCAAGTGTTTGTATCAACTTTAATAATTATATTTTAGATATCAAAACATTTTCCAAATTAGTAAACTCTACAGGAAAAAAAAATGGAGAAGGCAATGGCACCCCACTCCAGTACTCTTGCCTGGAAAATCCCATGGATGGAGGAGCCTGGTAGGCTGCAGTCAATGCTAATGGTTGGACATGACCTAGCAACTTCCCTTTCACTCTTCACTTTCATGCATTGGAGAAGGAAATGGAAACCCACTCCAGTGTTCTTGCCTGGAGAATCCCAGGGACAGGGGAGCCTGGTGGGCTGCCATCTATGGGGTCGCACAGAGTCGGACACGACTGAAGTAACTTAGCAGCAGTAGCAGCACAGGAAAAATAAACTTTTTAAGTACCATTTCTAGTAGGCAACAGTATATATTAAACTCCAGGTGAGTAAAACCAAATTAGTTTTAAAAATAAGAAAATTTAGAATATATTTAAAATATACAAACTCCTGGAGCTGATAAAGTTAGAAACAAATTTAAACGTGCTGCCTTCATTAAAAAAAAAAAAAAAACTAAACCCGAATCGTCCATCTTTTCCTTTTAATATAAACTAAAATGCTGGCCTAATTCACTGACATGTTCTTCTGACTCTAATGTTAACTGTCTGTAAATGACCTTGGGCAAATCACTTCCTCCTCTGGATTTCATCTTTCTCCATGACCAGCCTTATTTATGATCATCTGCCACTCCAGCTACAAACCTCTATGAACCGATAATTAGTGCAAGCAAACTGCTTAGAGCTCTAATTAGTGCCCAAACTTATGCTTGAATATGAAAGATGGTGTAGTAGGCATTCTTACCAGAGCACTGATAGGCATCTCCAATTATCATCGAGAAAAACTGTAAACAGTAAACCCACTGACAGGTACATTAGGAGACTCTTCAATTCCTAACCTAATAATTGCCTCTGATTTTCATCTCATTTAAACATATATTTCACTTCTTTTTATATGTATAATATATTAACAATTAATATACATTGTACATATTCAATATATACTATATTTTATAAATATGTCTATTTATATATTAAATATACTCTAATATTTTATTTATCTATATTTATATAATAAATTTATTATTATATTTGTATGTATATAGTAGTAGCAGTCCCAAGACTTATCATCTCTCTAAAGTGCTATTATTATAAGGTTTTAATTTTACAATTTTTATGAGCTTATAATGATTATTTTATAATATCATATTTTAAAAACTGATGCTCAGAAAGGATAAGTAACTTAAAAACATACATACATCTAGAAAGTGGCAGATCTAACATTTGGAACTAAGTCTTTTTTGCCTTCACAGAGTGTCCAGTAAATCACTTTGATTTTCACATCAGTGATATTTTACGTATATTCAACTAGCAACAACGAGAACAAGGAATTTACATTTATCATTTCTAGGCCGTCAAAAATGTTCTACTATATCTGGTATGGTTTTGACATGCTTATAACACCAGTATACATTATTTTGTCACAGGTGAAATTCATGCTGAGGCATTATTTCCACCTGGGGGAGCCCTGATATATATATCTGTTTTATCTCTGTCCACATACTGCTGTGGAAAAGACACACTAAAAGCAGGAAGAGCTGGGTGATCTTTCCAAGCACCCAGCCACCTCAGATATATCTGACTTAATGTGTTCTCTGCCAGTCCCTTCCTACATGGTAACCATGTCCCAGATGTCACTGGACAGTGCAGGCTGTTGTCAAGCGTAGCACACGAACCCAATCTCAAAGCTGTGTGGATTTACTTACATAAATTCAGTCTCTTCCTGGCAGTTCAGTTCAGTCGCTCAGTCGTGTCCACCTCTGCGACCCCATGACTGCAGCACACGAGGCCTCCCTGTCCATCACCAACTCCTAGGGTTTACCCAAACTCATGTCCATTGACTTGGTGATGCCACCCAAACATCTCATTCTCTGTCGTCCCCTTCTCCTCCCGCCTTCAATCTTTCCCAGCATCAGGGTCTTCTGAAATGAGTCAGTTCTTCCCATCAGGTGCCAAAGTATTGGAGTTTCAGCTTCAACATCAGTCCTTCAAATGAACATTCAGCACTGATCTCCTTTAGGATGGACTGGTTGGATCTCCTTGAAGTCTAAGGGACTTTCAAAAGTCTTCTCCAACACCACAGTTCAAAAGCATCAGTTCTTCAGTGCTCAGCTTTCTTTACGGTCCAACACTCACATTCATACATGACTACTAGAAAAACCATAGCTTTGACTAGAGGGACCTTTCTTGGCAAAGTAATGTCTCTGCTTTTTAATTTGCTCTCTAGGTGGGTCATAACTTTCCTTCCAAGGAGTAAGTGTTTTTTCATTTTATGGCTGCAGTCACCATCTGCAGTGATTTTGGACCCCAGAAAAATAAAGTCTGACACTGTTTCCACTGTTTCCCCACCTATTTGCCATGAAGTGATGGGACAAGATGCCATGACCTTGGTTTTCTGAATGTTGAGCTTTAAGCCAACTTTTTCACTCTCCTCTTTCACTTTCATCAAGAGGCTCTTTAGTTCTTCTTTGCTTTCTGCCATAAGGGTTGTGTCATCTGCATATCTGACGTTATTGATATTTCTCCCAGCAATCTTGATTCCAGCTTGTGCTTCATCCAGCCCAGTATTTCTCATCATGTACTCTGCATATAAGTTAAATAAGCAGGGTGAAATATACAGCCTTGACATATTCCTTTTTGTATTTGGAACCAGTCTGTTGTTCCGTGTCCAGTTCTAACTGTTGCTTCCTGACCTGCATACAGATTTCTCAAGAGGCAGGTCAGGTGGTCTGGTATTCCCATCTCTTGAAGAATTTTCCACAGTTTGTTGTGATCTACACAAAAGCTTTGGAATAGTCAATAAAGCAGAAATAGATATTTTTCTGGAACTCTCTTGCATTTTCGATGACCCATTGGATGCTGACATTTTGATCTCTGGTTCCTCTGCCTTTTCTAAATCCAGCTTGAACATCTGGAAGTTCACAGTTCACATACTGTTGAAGCCTGGCTTGGAGAATTTTGAGCATTACTTTCTTTACTAGTGTGTGAGATGAGTGCAATTGTGCAGTAGTTTGAACATTCTATGGCATTGCCTTTCTTTGGGATTGGAATGAAAACTGACCTTTTCCTGTCCTGGGGCCACTGCTGAGTTTTCCAAATTTGCTGGCATATTGAGTGCAGCAATTCCCATCATCATCTTTTAGGATTCGAAATAGCTCAACTGGAAGTCCATCACCTCCACAAGCTTTGTTCATAGTGATGCTTGCTAAAGCCCACTTGACTTCACATTCCAAGATGTCTGGCTCTAGGTGAGTGATCACACCTTTGTGATCATTGAGGTCGTGAAGATCTTTTTTGTATAGTTCTTCTGTGTATTCTTGCCACATCTTCTTAATATCTTCTGTTTCTGTTAGGTCCATACCATTTCTGTCCTTTATTGAGCTCATCTTTCCATGAAATGTTCCTTGGTATCTCTAATTTCCTTGAAGAGAAGTCTAGTCTTTCCCATTCTATTGTTTTCCTCTATTTCTTTGCACTGATCATTGAGGAAGGCTTCTTATCTCTCCTTGCTATTCTTTGAATTCAAATGGGTATATCCTTCCTTTTCTCCTTTGTTTTTCACTTCTCTTCTTTTCACAGCTATTTGGAAGGCCTCCTCAGACAGCCATTTTGCTTTTTTACATTTCTTTTTCTTGGGGATGGTCTTCATCCCTGTCTCCTGTACAATGTCACGAACCTCCGCCCATAGCTCATTAGGCACTCAGTTTATCAGATCTAGTCCATTAAATCTATTTCTCACTTCCACTGTATAATCATAAGGGATTTGATTTAGGTCATACCTGAATGGTCTAGTGTTTTTCCCCACTTTCTTCAATTTAAGTCTGAATGTGGCAATAAGGAGTTCATGATCTGAGCCACAGTCAGCTCCCAGTCTTGCTTTTGCTGACTGTATAGAGCTTCTCCATCTTTGGCTGCAAAGAATATAATCAATCTGATTTCGGTGTTGACCATCTGGTGATGTCCATGTGTAGAGTCTTCTCTTGTGTTGTTGGAAGAGGGTGTTTGCTACGGCCAGTCCAGTCTCTTGGCAAAACTCTATGAGCCTTTGCCCTGCTTCATTCTGTACTCCAAGGCCAAATTTGCCTGTTACTCCAGGTGTTCCTTGAGTTCCTACTTTTGCATTCCAGTCCCCTATAATGAAAAGGACATCGTTTTTGGGTGTTGGTTTCCTGGCAACCCTTTGCTAAATACTCCCAAGGATACTGAGAAGCATTCACATTTTAACCTGTTACAGATCCTCACAAGTTTGTAAGTTGTATACAAGTGGCCTCTTTCCTTTTAAGGCCCAGGGAAGACAAGGAGAGGTGGCGGTGGATTTCAGCAGTAATTGGAGCTACAGCAGCTGATACCTTACTCCACCTGGCTCACAGCTACTGCCTGTTCTACTACGACCCACCTCCGAATGGGGCGGCCAGATTGAGCAAATAATAGCACAGGATGACCAGTCTGAATCTGAGGTTCAGATAGACGACAAATAGTCTTTCAATGTAAGTATGTCCCATGTAAAAAAAATATATTCATTGTCCATCTGAAATTCAAATTTAACTAGACATTTTATATTTTGTCTGATTCACCTTCCACCTGCCACTCTCAAACCCCACTCTTTCAGAAAGGACCTGAGAGCTGTTTCCTAGGTACAGAGTTCTTTCCTTTTGACCACAGCCTTTTCTTTCTCATGGCTCACACCTCCCACCCCGCAAAGGGAAGCTAAGTAAGGAGATGAGGAGAGCAGCCAAGAGGCTAGAGAGAGACACAGAGCTTCCTTTTAAGAGACCCATGCCCTTTTATGAGCACACCAAAATCAGATTTCTCTGGTAGCTCAGTGGTAGAGAATGCACTTGACAATGCAGGGGACACGGGTTCGATCCCGGGTCTGAGAGAATCCCACATACTGAGGAACAATTAAGCCCATGCACCACAACCACTGAGCCTGTGGTCCAGAGCCCGGGAGCCACACCACAGAAGCCTGCGCACTCTGGAGCCTGTGCTCAGCAACAAGAGAAACCACCATAATGAGAAGCCCGCGCACCACGGCCAGAGAGTAACGCCTGCTTGCGGCACCTAGAGAAAAGCCCACACAGCAACAAAGACCCAGCATGGCCAAAAATAAATGAATAAATAAAAGGTGTTTTTAATATTCATTAAAAAAAAAAAAAGAGCACACCAAAATCACAATTATCTACAGAATAACCATCAGTGAAAAAGACTGGGACCTACCAGAATAGATGTTCACAGCTACCAGCATAAAGAAGGAATGGGACCAAGACCCATGGTGGGAGGGACCACCCCCAGGTGGAAAACCCACAACCTGGGGAATAATTGTACCCCAGAGGCCTTCCCACAGGAGCAAGGGTTCTGAGCCCCAACATCAGGTTCCCCAATCTAGAAGGTCCAGCACTGGGAAGATGAGCCCTCAGGGTATTTGGCTTTGAAGGCCAGCAGGGCTAAACTGCAGGAGCCCCTCAGGACTAGGGGAAACAGAGACTCCACTCCACAAATTTCACACACTCTGGGACCCAGAGCAAGAGCAGTAATTGATAAGAGCCTGGGCCAGACCTACTTGCAGGTCTTGGAGAGTCTCCTGGAGAGGCACCTGCAGCTCACCCTGGGGACGTAGACACCAGCAGCACCCATATTTAGGAGCTCATTCTACCCTGAAGGAGGAGCTGACAAGCTGATGCCATGGTGTGGACTCCTTCCTCCAGCATTTAGGGCCAAGACCTGGCCCCACCTAATAGTCTGGAGGCACCATTGTTGGATGCCTCAGGCCAAACAACTAACCCAGCCATCTGCAGACAGGGGCCTAAAGACCTCCTAAGCCCATTGCCACCCTGCCCACCAGAGGGCCAAGAACTAACTCCACCCACCAGTAGACAGGCACAGGCCCCTCCCACCAGGAAGCCTGCGCAGACCTCTAGACCGGCCTCATCCACCAGAGGGCAGACACCAGATTGTAGGCCAGACCCTCCCCACTAGCAGGGCAACCCAACCTTCAGGACACTCCAGATCCCATCCAACGAATCAATCCTAAAGGAAATCAACCCTGAATAGTCATTGGAAGGACTGATGCTGAAGCTCCAATACTTTGGCCACCTGACACAAGGAGCTGAATCATTGGAAAAGACCCTGATGCTGGGGAAAACAGAAGGCAAAAGGAGAAGCGGGTGGCAGAAGATTAGATGGTTAGATAGCATCATTGACTCAGTGGACATGAATCTGAGGAAACTCCGGGAGAAAGTGGAGGACAGAGGAGCCTGGCATGCTGCAGTCCATGGGGTTGCAAAGAGTTGGACATGAATTAGCAACTGAACAACAGCTGTGTTCAGTTGACCCCATACACAACTGTGTCAGGAGCCCCCTCCCCATCTCCCACATACAGTCTGAAATGGACCCTCAGATCCCTATGCCCTGCCGCCAAACTCCAGGAACCAGCTCTGCCTGCCAGTAGTCAGGCACTAACCCCAGGCCCTGGTTTCACCTGCCAGTGGGTGGGCAGCAGCCCCAGAGTCTTCAAGACCCTGACTCTGCCCACCGGGGGCCTCTTAGGGTTCCACAACCTGACACCTCACTATCAGGCTCTGCTTAACAGCAGCCAGCAGCATTCCCACGAGGCAGAGTCTGTTCCGGATGTATACACTTTATCGGTGTACAGTATGATATATTGTCACTCAGAATCCTTTCCTTAGGGGATCCCCTTCTCCACTCCCTATGTTTCAGGAGGTGCTGGTCCTTTCTTACTCAGCCCTTCGAATGTGACCTAGGCCATGGGAGTCACTCAAGTCAGAGTTCATTGTCCAGACCAAAGAGATTGCTCAAGGCTTGACACCTGCTCAGGGTCAGGTCAGAATCCTTCTCCAGCTTCCCTGCAGGAGCTATTCATAAAGACTATTCCCTCCCTATGGAATTATTGGCTGTAAGAATGGTTTAGGTCGATGCCCCTTGTGGCCATCTTCCCTGACATATAAGAGCAAAAGGCAACTATAGAAAGAGCAACAGAGGGGAAGAGGGTGGAAGCCCAGACAACATTGTTAGAAAGAGCCAGACAGACCTAACTAGAAATCAGCTTGAAAAAGGAAAAGAAAGAAACTAGTGGGTCATTTAATTTTGGCTTAATCTAGTTTGATTTGAATGTGAATCCTACGTAAAATAGCATGTCTAAACTTCACTTGGGTATTACATTCATTTTTTAAAACACAGGTCTCCTTGCTCCCATGAAAAACCAGCAACCTGACTGGGGTGCCTGTTTTGTTGTTCCTCAAATATCTACGCCTCCCAGGAGCTGGTCTGCTGAGAACATTCAAACTCTCTAGGGGCCAACACAGACTAGGTAAGTGGGTTCCACTAGCCTCCTCAGTGATCCAGTACTAACTGCGCTTTAATTAAGTACATGTGCACACTTTCAGGCTTCCCAGGTGGTGCTAGTGATAAAGAACCCACCTGCCAATGTAGGAGACATAAGAGACGTGAGATTGGTCCCACATCTGGGTCAGGAAGAGCCCCTGGAGGAGGGCATGGCAACCCACTCCAGTACTATTGCCTGGAGAATCCCACGGACAGAGGAGACTGGCGGGCTACAGTCCGTAGTGTCACAAAGAGTTGGACACGACTAAAGCAACTGAGCAAGCACACAAACGCACGTGCAGTTTCTAACACAGATTCTATATATACACACAGTCTATGTGTTCAACAGGTACATATAAATTCAAAGTCATATAAAGTCAAAGACTTTGGCATAGTCAATAAAGCAGACATAGATGTTTCTCTGGAACTCTCTTGCTTTTTCCATGATCCAGCAGATGTTGGGAATTTGATCTCTGGTTCCTCTGCCTTTTCTAAAACCAGCTTGAACATCAGGAAGTTCACGGTTCACGTATTGCTGAAGCCTGGCTTGGAGAATTTTGAGCATGACTTTACGAGCGTGTACGATGAGTGCAATTGTGCGGTAGTTGGAGCATTCTTTAGCATTGCCTTTCTTTGGAACTGGGATGAAAAGTGACCTTCTCCAGTCCTGTGGCCACTGCTGAGTTTTCCAAATTTGCTGGCATATTGAGTGCAGCACTTTCACAGCATCATCTGTCAGGATTTGAAATAGCTCCACTGGAATGCCATCACTTCCACTAGCTTTGTTCATAGTAATGCTTTCTAAGGCCCACTTGACTTCACATTCCAGGATGTCTGGCTCTAGATTAGTGATCACACCATCGTGATTATCTGGGTCATGAAGATCTTTTTTGTACAGTTCTTCTGTGTATTCTTGCCACCTCTTCTTAATATCTTCTGCTTCTGTTAGGTCTGTACCATTTCTGTCCTTTATCGAGCCCATCCTTGCATGAAATGTTCCCTTGGTATCTCTAATTTTCTTGAAGAGATCTCTAGTCTTTCCCATTCTGTTCTTTTCCTCTATTTCTTTGCATTGATCGCTGAAGAAGGTTTTCTTATCTCTTCTTCCTGTTCTCTGGAACTCTGCATTCAGATGCTTATCTTTCCTTTTCTCCTTTGCTTTTCACCTCTCTTCTTTTCACAGCTATTTGTAAGGCCTCCCCAGACAGCCATTTTGCTTTTTTGCATTTCTTTTCCATGGGGATGGTCTTGATCCCTGTCTCCCGTACAATGTCACGAACCTCATTCCATAGTTCATCAGGCACTCTATCTATCAGATCTAGGCCCTTAAATCTATTCCTCACTTCCACTGTATAATCATAAGGGATTTGATTTAGGTCATACCTGAATGGTCTAGTGGTTTTCCCTACTTTCTTCAATTTGAGTCTGAATTTGGCAATAAGGAGTTCATGATCTGAGCCACAGTCAGCTCCTGGTCTTGTTTTTGTTGACTGTATAGAGCTTCTCCATCTTTGGCTGCATAGAATATAATCAATCTGATTTCGGTGTTGACCATCTGGTGATGTCCACGTGTAGAGTCTTCTCTTGTGTTGTTGGAAGAGGGTGTTTGCTATGACCAGTGCATTTTCTTGGCAAAACTCTATTAGTCTTTGCCCTGCTTCATTCCGCATTCCAAGGCCAAATTTGCCTGTTACTCCAGGTGTTTCTTGACTTCCTACTTTAGCATTCCAGTCCCCTATAATGAAAAGGACATCTTTTTTGGGTGTTAGTTCTAAAAGATCTTGTAGGTCTTCA
Organism: Cephalophus harveyi; assembly: GCA_006410635.1. Classification (NCBI taxonomy): domain Eukaryota; kingdom Metazoa; phylum Chordata; class Mammalia; order Artiodactyla; family Bovidae; genus Cephalophus; species Cephalophus harveyi. Next base: position 28,822 of record SJYT01000968.1, on the reverse strand, counting down.
TAAAACCGTTCAACTTCAGCTTCTTCAGCATTACTGGTTGGGGCATAGACTTGGATAACTGTGATATTGAATGGTTTGCCTTGGAGACGAACAGAGATCATTCTGTCGTTTTTGAGATTGCATCCAAGTACTGCATTTCGGACTCTTTTGTTGACCATGATGGCTACTCCATTTCTTCTGAGGGATTCCTGCCCGCAGTAGTAGATATAATGGTCATCTGAGTTAAATTCACCCATTCCAGTCCATTTTAGTTCGCTGATTCCTAGAATGTCGACGTTCACCCTTGTCATCTCTTGTTTGACCACTTCCAATTTGCCTTGATTCATGGACCTGACATTCCAGGTTCCTATGCAGTATTGCTCTTTACAGCATCGGATCTTGCTTCTATCACCAGTCACATGCACAACTGGGTATTGTTTTCGCTTTGGCTCCATCCCTTCATTCTTTCTGGACTTATTGCTCCACTGATCTCCAGTAGCATATTGGGCACCTAATGACCTGGGGAGTTCCTCTTTTGATATCCTATCATTTTGCCTGTTCATACTGTTCATGGGGTTCTCAAGGCAAGAATACTGAAGTGGCTTGCCATTCCCTTCTCCAGTGGACCACGTTCTGTCAGCCCTCTCCACCATGACCCGCCCGTCTTGGGTTGCCCTGCAGGCATGGCTTGGTTTCATTGAGTTAGACAAGGCTGTGGTCCTAGTGTGATTAGATTGACTAGTTTTCTGTGAGTATGGTTTCAGTGTGTCTGCCCTCTGATGCCCTCCTGCAACACCTACCATCTTACTTGGGTTTCTCTTACCTTGGGCGTGGGGTATTGTTTCATGGCTGCTTCAGCAAAGCACAGCCGCTACTCCTTACCTTGGACTCGGGGTATCTCCTTGCCGCCGCCCTTCCTGACCTTCAATGTGGGTTGGCTCCTCTAGGCCCTCCTGCGCCTGCGCAGCCATCGCTCCTCGGGTTGCTCCTACCAGCCGCTGCCCCTGGCCTTGGGCGTGCGGTGGCTCCTCAGGGCTCACCACCCCGGCCACAGGCGCGAGGTGGCTTCTCCCGGGAGCCACTGACCTCGGACGCTGCTCTCGGCCGCTGCCCCTGGCCTCGGAAGCGGGGTAGTTCCTCTCGGCTGCCGCCCCTGACCTTGGACTTGGGTAGCTCCTCTCGGCCGCGCTTAGCGCGCCGGGTCGCCGCCGGGTCGCAGCGAAGCTTTTTCGGGACTTCCTTGGTGATCCAGCGGCTGAGACTTCGTCCTCCCAATGCAGGGGAGAAGGGTTTTATCCCTGCTCGGGGAGCAAGATCCCACATACTCGACCTAAAGAGTCTACATGTCACGACCAATAGATCCCACATGCTGCAACTAAGATCCAGCACAGCCAAATAAATAGTTTTTATTTTAAATGAAGCTTTCTCCTCCCGTCAGCAATAGGTTTCCAACAACACTTAGAGATTCACTCTTAATCTGTATCCAGTGGGAAATATACTATTAATAATTATTCTATCTGCTTGTGTGCCATCTGTGTTTCTGATACAGTAAAGATGAAAATCCCTACAAGCAGCACATCTTGGAAGACAAAACCAATAATCCTGTTATTGCAGCAAGGAGAATTAGATGCAGAAGACATGCTACTACTATACATAGAAAACCCTAAAGACGCCATCTTTACAGCATCGGACCTTGCTTCTATCACCAGTCACATCCACAGCTGGGTATTGTTTTTGCTTTGGGTCCATCCCTTCATCCTTTCTGGAGTAACTGGAGTTATTAACTCCATCTTCTGGAGTAACTGGAGTTATTAACTCCAGTTACTCCATCCTTTCTGGAGTAACTGGAGAAATAACTCCATCTTTCTGGAGTTATTTCTCCACTGATCTCCAGTAGCATATTGGGCACCTACTGACCTGGGGAGTTCCTCTTTTGGTATCCTATCATTTTGTCTTTTCATACTGTTCCTGGGGTTCTCAAGGCAAGAATACTGAAGTGGCTTGCCATTCCCTTCTCCAGTGGACCACGTTCTGTCAGCCCTCTCCACCATGACCCGCCCGTCTTGGGTTGCCCTGCAGGCATGGCTTGCTTTCATTGAGTTAGACAAGGCTGTGGTCCTAGTGTGATTAGATTGACTAGTTTTCTGTGAGTATGGTTTCAGTGTGTCTGCCCTCTGATGCCCTCCTGCAACACCTACCATCTTACTTGGGTTTCTCTTACCTTGGGCGTGGGGTATTGTTTCATGGCTGCTTCAGCAAAGCACAGCCGCTACTCCTTACCTTGGACTCGGGGTATCTCCTTGCCGCCGCCCTTCCTGACCTTCAATGTGGGTTGGCTCCTCTAGGCCCTCCTGCGCCTGCGCAGCCATCGCTCCTCGGGTTGCTCCTACCAGCCGCTGCCCCTGGCCTTGGGCGTGCGGTGGCTCCTCAGGGCTCACCACCCCGGCCACAGGCGCGAGGTGGCTTCTCCCGGGAGCCACTGACCTCGGACGCTGCTCTCGGCCGCTGCCCCTGGCCTCGGAAGCGGGGTAGTTCCTCTCGGCTGCCGCCCCTGACCTTGGACTTGGGTAGCTCCTCTCGGCCGCGCTTAGCGCGCCGGGTCGCCGCCGGGTCGCAGCGAAGCTTTTTCGGGACTTCCTTGGTGATCCAGCGGCTGAGACTTCGTCCTCCCAATGCAGGGGAGAAGGGTTTTATCCCTGCTCGGGGAGCAAGATCCCACATACTCGACCTAAAGAGTCTACATGTCACGACCAATAGATCCCACATGCTGCAACTAAGATCCAGCACAGCCAAATAAATAGTTTTTATTTTAAATGAAGCTTTCTCCTCCCGTCAGCAATAGGTTTCCAACAACACTTAGAGATTCACTCTTAATCTGTATCCAGTGGGAAATATACTATTAATAATTATTCTATCTGCTTGTGTGCCATCTGTGTTTCTGATACAGTAAAGATGAAAATCCCTACAAGCAGCACATCTTGGAAGACAAAACCAATAATCCTGTTATTGCAGCAAGGAGAATTAGATGCAGAAGACATGCTACTACTATACATAGAAAACCCTAAAGACGCCACACAAAAAATGCTAGAACCGACAAATTCCACAAGGTAGCAGGATACAAGCTTCCCACTTTTGTGGGAAAATGTCTGTTCAGGTGCTTTGCTTCTTTTAATTGAATTCTTAATGGTTTGCTATTGATCTGTATGAGCTCCTTATTTTTTTTTTTAATATTGACCCCTCATCAGATAGATGGGTGCAAATATATTCTCCCACTCCATAGGTTGTCTGTTTGTTGGTCATTTCTTTGGCTATGCAGAAGGTTTTTAATTTGATATTCAATGTCAATGAAATTTTGCCCTATGTTTTCTTCTTGGAGTTTTACATTCTCAGGTCTTGTGTTAAATCCATTTTGAGTTAATTTTTGTGAGGCGTGTAATACAGAGTTCCAATTTCATTCTTGCATATGACTATCCAGCTTTCAGTATTGTTTATTGAAGAAACTATCTTTTTCCAGTGTAGCATCTGGGCTCCCTTGTCAAATAATGTGTTCATATAGGTGAGGGTTTATTTCTGGGGTCTCAATTCTATTCCATTGGCTTATATGTCTGTTTTTTTATGCCATTACCAAACGGTTTTGATTGCTATAACTCTGGAATTTAGTTTGATACCAGAAAGTGTAATGTCTCCAACTTTGTTCTTCTTTCTCAGGATGCTGTGGCTACTTGAGGTCCTTTGAGGGTCTATATACACTTTAGGGCTGTTTTTTCTATTTCTGTGGAAAATGTGATTGGAATTTTGATAGGGAATGCATTGAATTTATCATTTTGGGTAGTATGAACATTTTAACAATATCAGTTCTTATGATCCATGAACAAGGCATATTTTTCCATTTGTTTGTGCCTTCAATTTCTTTTATCTATGTCTTATAGTATTCAATACATAGATATTTCACCTCCTTGGTTAGATGTATTCAAGTATTTTATTGTTTTTGATGCTATAGAAATGGGATTTTCTTTACCTCCTTCTCAGATGGTTTGTTCTTCGTGTACAGAAATACAACTGCTTTGTGAATGTTGGAATGGTATCCTGCAACTTTAATGATTTTGCTACTTAGTTATAATAGATTTCTGCTGGAGTCTTTGGATTTCCCATATATAAGATGATATCATCTGTCAACAAAAACAATTTTACTTCTTCCTTTCCAATTTGGATGCCTTTTATTTATTTATTGTCTAATTGCCCTGGACGTGAGTCTGGGTGAACTCCGAGAGATGGTGATGGACAGGGAGGCCTGGCGTGCGGCGATTCATGGGGTCGCAAAGAATCAGACACGACTGAGCGACTGAACTGAACTGAACTGAGGACTTCAAATACTGTATTGAATAGAGGAAGTGAGAATGGGCACCCTTCATTAATTCCTGATCTTAAATTTTCAACCTTTCATCATTTAACATGATGTTACCTGTAGACTTGTCATATAAGAATTGTATTATGTTGAGGTACATTTCTTCAGTACTCATATTGTTGAAAGTTTGTATCATGAAAGGATGCTAGATTTTGTCAAAACCTATTTCTACATCTTTAGAGATTTTGATATGGTTTTTACCTTTCATTTTATTAATGTGGTATGCCACATTACTGGCATGGCATTACTGTGGTATGGCATTTTATTAATGTGGTATGGCATTACTGACTTGCATATGTTGAATCATTTTTGTATCCCAGAAATAAATCTTATTGATAATGGTGTATAATATTTTTAACATGCAATAGTATGGACCTAACAGAAGCAGAAGATATCAAGAAGAGGTGGCAAGAATACACAGAAGATCTGTACAAAAAAGATCTTCACGACCCGGATAATCATGATTGTGTGATCACTCATCTAGAGCCAGACATCCTGGAATGTGAAGTCAAGTGTGCTTTAGAAAGCATCACACAAACAAAGCTAGTGGAGGTGATGGCATTCCAGTTGAGCTGTTTCAAATCCTGAAAGATGACACTGTGAAAGTGCTGGACTCAATATGCCAGCAAATTTGGAAAACTCAGGAGTGGCCACAGGGCTGGAAAAAGTCAGTTTTCATTCCAATCCCAAAGAAAGGCAATGCCAAAGAATGCTCAAACTACCACACAGTTCCACTCATCTCACATGCTAGTAAAGTCATGCTCAAAATTCTCCAAGCCAGGCTTCAGCAATACGTGAATCGCGAATTTNAGTGCTGCACTCAATATGCCAGCAGTAGCCACAGGACTAGAAAAAGTCAGTTTTCATTCCAATCCCAAAGAAAGGCAATGCCAAAGAATGCTCAAACTACCACACAGTTCCACTCATCTCACATGCTAGTAAAGTCATGCTCAAAATTCTCCAAGCCAGGCTTCAGCAATACGTGAATCGCGAATTTCCTGATGTTCAAGCTGGTTTTAGAAAAGGCAGAGGAACCAGAGATCAAATTGCCAACATCCACTGGATCATGGAAAAAGCAAGAAATTTCCAGAAAAACATCTATTTCTGCTTTATTGACTATGCCAAAGCCTTTGACTGTGTGGATCACAATCAACTGTGGAAAATTCTGAAAGAGATGGGAATACCAGACCACCTGACCTGCCTCTTGAGAAATCCATATGCAGGTCAGGAAGCAGCAGTTAGAACTGGACATGGAACAACAGACTGGTTCCAAATAGGAAAAGGAGTACGTCAAGGCTGTATATTGTCTCCCTGCTTATTTAACTTCTATGCAGAGTACATCATGAGAAACGCTGGACTGGAAGAAACACAAGCTGGAATCAAGATTGCCAGGAGAAATATCAATAACCTCAGGTATGCAGATGAGTCCACCCTTATGGCAGAAAATGAAGAGGAACTCAAAAGGCTCTTGAGGAAAGTGAAAGAGGAGAGTGAAAAAGTTGGCCTAAAGCTCAACATTCAGAAAACGAAGATCATGGCATCTGGTCCCATCACTTCATGGGAAATAGATGGGGAAACAGTGGAAACAGTGTCAGACTTTATTTTTCTGGGCTCCAAAATCACTGCAGATGGTGACTGCAGCCATGAAACTAAAAGGCGCTTACTCCTTGGGAGAAAAGTTATGACCAACCTAGACAACATATTCAAAAGCAGAGACATTATTTTGCCGACTAAGGTCCGTCTAGTCAAGGCTATGGTTTTTCCTGTATGGATGTGAGAGTTGGACTGTGAAGAAGGCTGATTGCCGAAGAATTGATGCTTTTGAACTGTGGTGTTGGAGAAGACTCTTGAGAGTCCCTTGGACTGCAAGGAGATCCAACCAGTCCATTCTGAAGGAGATCAGCCCTGGGTGTTCTTTGGAAGGAATGATGCTAAAGCTGAAACTCCAGCACTTTGGCCACCTCATGCAAAGAGTTGACTCATTGGAAAAGACTCTGATGCTGGGAGGGATTGGGGGCAGGAGGAGAAGGGGACGACAGAGGATGAGATGGCTGGATGGCATCACTGACTCGATGGACATGAGTCTGAGTGAACTTCGGGAGTCGGTGATGGACAGGGAGGCCTGGCGTGCTGCGATTCATTTGGTCACAAGGAGTCAGACACGACTGAGCAACTAAACTGAACTGAACTGAGTTCAGTTTGCAAGTAATTTGTTGAGAATTATTTTTTACAATGATATTCATCAGGGATATGGCTTTTAGTTTTTTATTCTTAAGATTGCTATATCTGGATTTGTTATCAGGATAATACTGACAGGTAAAATGAGCTTGGAGTGTTCCCTCCTCTTTAATTTTTAGAAGCATGAAGATTGCCATTTAATTTTTCATTAAATATTTGGTAGAATCTACCAGTGAAACCATCTGATCTTGGGCCTGTAGGAAAACTTCTAGAAAAATTTTTGACTACTAACTCCGTTTCCTTACTAGTAACTGATATATACAGATTTTCTCTTTCTTTATGATTCAGTCTTGGTAGATTGTATGTTTTAAGAAACTTTTCCACTACTTCTACATTGTTCAGTGTTGGCTTGGAATTATTCATAATAGTCTCTTATAACTCAAATATATTTGTATGATATCATTTATAATGTCTCCTCTTTCATTTCTGATTATATTTATTTGAGTCCTCTCTCTCTTTTTTTTTTTTTTTCATGAATCTGGATAAAGGTTTGTCAATTTTATCTTTTCTAAAAATCAGTCCTTTATTTCATTGATCTTTTTTACTGTTTCCTTATTCCCTATTTCAGTTATTTCTGCTCTCATATTTATTATTTCCCTTCTTATATGAACTTTGAGCTTATTTTATACTTCTTTTTCTAGTTCCTTGAGGTGTAATGTTAGTTGTTTTGTCTGATATAAGTGTAACTATCATTGCCTTCTTTTGATTACCATTTGCTTGGAATATTCTTTTCCGCTTCTTCACATTCAGCCTAATGACACACATTCAGTGTGTCATTAAAGCTAATATGAGTCTCTTGTAGGCATCCAATCAGCCGTTCTATGTCTTTGATTAGAGAATTTAATCCATCTACATATATTTAAAGTAGTTATCAATTGGTAACTTATTATTGCCATTTTGTTTATGATTTCTCGATTTTTGGTAGTTCCTTTGTTCTTTTCTTCTTCTCTTGCTGTCTCCTTTGAGATTTCATGACTTTCCTGGTGATATGCTTTGGTTTCTTTTTCTTAATCTTTTGTGTTATCTACTACAGAGTTTTTCTTTGTGGCTATTACGAGGCTTACAATATATATAAGCTTACTATATATATAAGAAATATAACATCCTATTTTAAGTTGGAAAAAGCTATGACAGCATACAGATACTATACTTTTACTTCTCTGCTCTGACATTTTAGGTTTGGATGCCAAAGTATACCATTTTTATACTGTGTATCCAATAAAAAATAGTTGTGGTTATAGTTATTTTTAATAAGAGTTGAAAGTGATTCATAGATCACCGTTAATATATTGGGGAATCTGAAGTTTACAATGTACTTAACTTCATTTTTGTTTTTTATATTATGTTCACATTGTCAATATTCTTTCATTTTACCTTAAAGAGATCCCTTTAGGTTCCTAATTTGAATGGTAATGAGCTCCCTCATTTTGGTTTTTTTGGGGGGAAAATAAGTCTTCTACGTTTGTGAAGGATGCTTTGCTGGATACTCCTATTTCTCAGTGTTTTCTTTTTTTCTTCTTATCCTATTTTGACTATATCATCCCCTTCTCTCCTGGCCTGCAAAGTTTCTATTGAGAAATCCATCTTAAGTGGAAAAACTTTTCTGTGTCAAATCACTTTCTCTTGCTTCTTTCAAAATTCTCTTTTTCTCTTCAAATCTTGAAATTTTCATTATAATGTGTCTTGGTGAATTCTTTTTCAGCTCAACCTATTTGGGTACTTTTCTTCATCATGAATCTGGCAGTTCATTTCTCTCCCTAAGTTTGAAATGTTTTTAGCCATTATTTAATTAGACTTCCTGTTGTTTTCTCTCTCTTTTCTTAATGTGATTTCTACATGTATTTCAAATGATAGTCTTTTGAGAAATTTTGGAACAACAGAGACAGAACCTATTAGAAGAATTTGTATATGCCTGTTTGATGCCCTACTGAAAAGTATACAACATTCAAATATTATTCAAACTAATCTCAAATATTAGTTTGAAAAATTTCAAATAATGAAATTTCACTGTGAAAATCCAATCAATTTTATACCTACATTTCTGACTTTAATAGAGGTAATAGCAATTAAAACCTTTTTTTCAATATTGAGTGACAGCTTTGAATGGAAATAATGTATTACCTTTTCATTATCATTCCAAGAACAGAAACTAGGGACTGTAAGAGCTCATATGATGTAGATTCAATAAATGGTCCCTCTTCATTCACTGATAGAAACTTTCAAATATGAAGCAAGCATGAAATGTTTCAAATATTGTAATTTGGGATATAATTCATGCTGAGAAAGACCACACAGTGATGTGACTCAAGAATCATTGAAAATATGCCCAATTAGTTCATCATACTACTTTCACACAATTAAAAAAAAAACCACCCATTGTTTATAAACAAAGTGTCTAGAGGTAGTATGGGCCTACGAAAGCAAATTTAACACAAATCTCTAAGAATAGATCCTTATAAGTGAAAAGGTACCAGTACAATCAAGCAGTATTTCAGGAAAGTTCCCATGGAGTCCTCTGGTCACCAACAGTGGATGAGCATCTCGAAAAATACCAAGAGAAATACTCTTCTGAATTATAACCTGTTTCAGCCCATGATTCAGAGCCATGTCTGTCTCCCCCAAACAGCTGCACTTTGTTTACTCATTCATGGAACAGCTTTCACTCCAAAAATATAAACCTCATCTACTTATTGATCTCTTTAAGCTCTACCTTATTACTGCAACAGAGTGGGCCTTCAAGTCTACCTGACAGAACTACAATCATTTTGAAAAGTAATTCTATAATAGCTATTAAAATCTGTAAGCACAATTGATCTTCATCACATCAGGCCCACTTTGAGGAATGTATTATAGAGAAATAAAACATCAGTCACACAGAGTTGGACACGACTGAAGCGACTTAGCAGCAGCAGCAGCAGCAGCAGCATACCTGAACATATGCAAGTAGGTGTTGATCTGAGCTTTGTTTAAATGACCATAGCACAGTGATGATTTGGATATTCATATACAGTAACAGATGCCTGCTGAGGCAAAGAACTGACTCATTTGAAAAGACCCTGATGCTGGGAAAGATTGAAGGCAGGAAGAGAAGGGGACAACAGAGGATGAGATGGTTGGATGGCATCACCGACTCAATGGACATGAGTTTGAATAAACTCCAGGAGTTGGTGATGGACAGCAAGGCCTGCCGTGTGCAGTCCATGGGGTCTCAAAGAGTCAGACATGACTGAGCGCCTGAACTGAACTGATAGAGTACAGATGAACAATTACATTAAATGTCATCAAAAATTATGTATCTATGAAAAATAAGGACAACAGTACATTGTCAAAAGAGAGGGATCCCTGCTATATTTTCAAACTTGGAGAACTTTAAATATATTCATATCAAGAAATACAAACTATTTTCACCATTATTACATTTAAATAGAGTGTAGTAGCAGTGACCAATATCATATGGCTTCTCAGCACAGTCAGAACATATGTAAATTCATCTTTATTATCTTATGTGAAATAGATCACCAGTCCAGGTTCGATGCATGAGACAGGGTGCCCAGGGCTGGTGCACTGGGATGACCGTGAGGGAAGGGATGGGGAGGGGGTTTCAGGATGGGGAACACATGTATACCCATGGCTGATTCATGTCAATGTATGGCAAAAACCACTACAATATTCTAAAGTAATTAGCACCCAATTAAAATAAATTAATTAATTTAAAAACAAAAACAAGTTACCGACTGGAGAGAAAATATTTGCAAACTATATATCCAACGAAGAACTGGTATTTATAATATATAAAGAACCTTCTAAACTGAACATTAGAGATCTCTGTTACTTTTTGTAACTACATGTAACTCTATAATTATCTCAAAATAAAAAAGTTACTTAAAAAATGTATGTAAATCCACTTTTCTTTGCCATAATTTCATCAAAGCACTTTTCATCTCACTGTTGCGCAAGCTGTAGATCAGTGGATTCAGCAGAGGTGTAAGAAGAGAGTAAGCCAAGGACATCAGCTTCTTGGTTTCTGGGGAGTAGCCAGATTTAGGTTGTAAGTAAGTCATATTGGCTGTGCCATAGAAGAAGGTAACAGATGTGAGATGGGAGGCACAGGTGGAAAAGGCCTTTTGCCTCCCAGTGGTTAATGGCATCTTCAGGATGGCAAAGAGAATTCGAACGTAAGACAAGAGTATCAACACGAAAGGAACTATAACAATCAAAATGGTGCCAGTGAAGGCATAGATCTCAAACAAATAGGTGTCTGCACATGCCAGCTCTAACACAGGGGGAGTCTCACATGAAAGGTGATTAATTTCATTGTTGCCACAAAAGGGAAAACTAAACACCCATGTGGTCTGCACAGTAGCCACCATGATCCCTGAGACCCATGAGAATATAATTAATTTCATGAAAACCCTTCTGTTCATAATCATTGCATAGCTCAGAGGATGGCAGATTGCAGCAAATCGGTCATAAGCCATTGCTCCCAGAAGAAAACATTCAGTCCCACCAAAAAGAAGAATGAAATACATCTGTGAAAAACAGCCTGCAAAAGTGATCCTAGTTTTTTCACTGGAGAGGACCA
>SJYT01000964.1:397111-410245 GCA_006410635.1 Cephalophus harveyi | reverse complement strand
GAAGCTGAAACTCCAATACTTTGGCCACCTGATGTGAAGAGCTGACTCATTAGAAAAGACCTTGATGCTGGGAAAGATTAAGGGCAGGAGGAGAAGAGGATGTCAGAGGATGAGATGGTTGGATGACATCACCAACTAAATAGACATTGGTTTGGGTGGAGCCCAGTAGTTGCTGATGGACAGAGAGGCCTGGTGTGCTGCAGTCACAAAAAGTCAGACATGACTGAGTGATTGAACTGAACTGAACTGAACTGAGATATACATTAATCACAGAATGAATCAATCAACAAATACTCTTTAGTACTTATCATTTATAGAGTGTACTGGGCAAGATGGGAAGATAAAGGAGTCTGAGAGCTCTTACATCTTCATCCTCAAGAAACTGAAAATTAGAAGACACTCACAAAAACAGACACATGGCATAATTTACATGATAAAGGCATGGTACTGAAGATTAAAGCTATAGATTCCCTGCTGAGAGTTGGAGCAATCAGGAAAGACAGACTTTGAAGAGTTTTGAGTCTTTTAATAAAGAGGAAAAAGGAAGAGAAGCCATTCTGGCAGTACTGAGAATCACTCAGTGAAGATGCTTGAAAAGACAAGTGAAATAATTTTCCATTTATTTGAGCAGATTCTCACCAATGTTTGATACATAACTCTATTTTTATAGTAAATATTTGTGACAACAAATTTATTAATCTCCTGAAATAAATTAGAAATATTTTAAAAGTATAAACATAATATCTTGACTAATAATATAGAGGAAAATATATGTGGAAAGTAATTTTGATGAAATAATATATATTTGAATCTGCAGATGCCTTAACATGACTACATAGAACACATAGCGAATTTCAGTGGCATTTGTATTTAGAATTATCATCAATGAATGTTTTAAGAGAGTACCAAGGTTAGTGCTGATTATTTGTGTCTGAAAAACCACAAATATAATGGATTTTAGGGACATAATTTTCAGAAATACTAAGAACTTTTCATCAAGTTATTTAAAAACCTTCAATCTAAATGATAACATCTTGGAAAATTCATTGCATATTAAAATATACAAAATATTTTATATTCTTATAAAAATATGATAGTTCCTAGATTCATTTAATTTTAAGTATATTTTCCCCCACGTGTTGAGAATCATGCAAGATTCCAGGAAGATTTTTTTGCATGAGATTGTCCCACATTTGCAATCCAATAAGCCTGGGTCCAGTACCCAAGTTTATGCTAGAATTCCCTCAGTTAAAATGATAAAACAATCATTGCCATGAAATTTCAAAACTCTCCCTAAGGATCAGTACAGAGCCCTCACTAAACAACACTGGCATTTTATGGAATCATGAAAACGTTCACAAAAGGAAAGAAGGTTCTAAACTTGGTGATAATGAATTAAGGGCATGTACTCTTGGCAGTGGGCTTTGCAGGTGGCACAATGGTAAAGAATCTGCCTGCTAGTGAAGGAGATGCAAGAGATGTGGGTTCAATCACTGCATTGGGAAAATCCCCTGGAGTAGGAAATGGCAACTGGCTCCAGTATTTTTGCCTTAAAAATTCTGTGGACAGAGGAGCCTGACAGGTTACAGTCCATGGGATTGTAACGAGTCGGACACAACTGAGCACACACATGCACACACACTCCTGGTAGTAGATAGTAGAAAGTAAATTTAATGCAATAGTCCTGATGAAATGGACCGTAAACTTGAATAAAGAAGATGACAGAATATGAAAGAGAAGACAAAAGTGCAGTAAAACATAAAGGGATAGTCAACAGAAATCGATGGCTGGTTGGATGTGAAGAATGAAGACGGGAGGAAGTCAGAGAAGTTTTGTATATTTTGGGTTTTGTTTCATTTTCCTTCTCTTTCTTTTGAAGTCGCAGATCACTATTGCTTTATTTTGATGGCTGCCAATTTTAGAATATCAACTACATTTTTAGGTATTTTTCAAATTTATTATTGGATTTATCACCTTTAAAAACTGTGCCTTTAATTAAAGTAATGAAGTGAACATAGGTAATAGAGGGGATTAGCTAGTGTCATGTTGGGTGATAATAAAAGCTAACGGATGCTCACTCCCCACACTGATGCCACCCTATCAGTCAAATCATCCCATTTTAATGATGGACAGCCATTGCCTACCATCTGCCACACCTGAGATACCACAGCATGGCGTATGAATAATTGCATCCTAAAGGCATCCCACAGATCAGAGCAATTTTCTGCTTAAATATAACCACAACCAAGTCTTTTCCATTATGATTAGAATTCAGCGGTTGCAGTGGGGAAAATGCTGAAGAGTAAGTAATCAAAACACATCAAAAATGTCATGTAACTTTTGGAAAATAAGTGAATGGTTGCACAGAGTCGGACACGACTGAAGTGACTTAGCTTAGCTTAGCTTAGCTTAAAGATAGAAAAGGAAATTTTGGAAGGCTTGAAAAGACAAGTGAAATAATTTTCCATTTATTTAAGCAGATTCTCACCAATGTTTGATACATAACTCTATTTTTATAGTAAATATTTGTGACAACAAATTTATTAATCTCCTGAAATAAATTAGAAATATTTTAAAAGTATAAACATAATATCTTGACTAATAATATAAAGGAAAATATATGTGGAAAGTAATTTTGATGAAATAATATATATTTGAATCTGCAGATGCCTCAACTTGACTACATAGAACACATAGCGAATTTCAGTGGCATTTGTATTTAGAATTATCATGAACGAATGTTTTAAGACAGTACCAAGGTTAGTGTTGATTATTTGTGTCTGAAAAGCCACAAATATAATGGATTTTACGGACATAATTTTCAGAAATACTAAGAACTTTTCATCAAGTTATTTAAAAACTTTCAATCTAAATGATAACATTTTGGAAAATTCATTGTATATTAAAATATACAAAATATTTTATATTCTTATAAAAATATGATAGTTCCTAGATTCATTTAATTTTAAGTGTATTTTCCCCCACGTGTTGAGAATCATGCAAGATTCCAGGAAGATTTTTTGCATGAGATTGCCCCACATTTGCAATCTAATAAGTCTGGGTCCAGTACCCAAGTTTATGCTAGAATTCCCTCAATTAAAATGATAAAACAATCATTGCCATGAAATTTCAAAACTCTCCCTAAGGATCAGTATAGAGCCCTCACTAAACAACACTGGCATTTTATGGAATCATGAAAACGTTCACAAAAGGAAAGAAGGTTCTAAACCTGGTGATAATGAATTAAGGGCATGTACTCTTGGCAGTGGGCTTTGCAGGTGGCACAGTGGTAAAGAATCTGCCTGCTAGTGAAGGAGATGCAAGAGATGTGGGTTCAATCACTGCATTGAGAAAATCCCCTGGAGTAGGAAATGGCAACTGGCTCCAGTATTTTTGCCTAAAAAATTCTGTGGACAGAGGAGCCTGACAGGTTATAGTCCATGGGATTGTAACGAGTCGGACACAACTGAGCACACACATGCACACACACTCCTGGTAGTAGGTAGTAGAAAGTAAATTTAATGCAATAGTCCTGATGAAATGGACCGTAGACTTGAATAAAGAAGATGACAGAATATGAAAGAGAAGACAAAAGTGCAGTAAAACATAAAGGGATAGTCAACAGAAATCGATGGCTGATTGGATGTGAAGAATGAAGACGGGAGGAAGTCAGAGAAGTTTTGTATATTTTGGGTTTTGTTTCATTTTCCTTCTCTTTCTTTTGAAGTCGCAAATCACTACTGCTTTATTTTGATGGCTGCCAATTTTAGAATATCAACTACATTTTTAGGTATTTTTCAAATTTATTATTGGATTTATCACCTTTAAAAACTGTGCCTTTAATTAAAGTAATGAAGTGAACATAGGTGATAGAGGGGATTAGCTAGTGTCATGTTGGGTGATAATAAAAGCTAACGGATGCTCACTCCCCACACTGATGCCACCCTATCAGTCAAATCATCCCATTTTAATGATGGACAGCCATTGCCTACCATCTGCTACACCTGAGATACCACAGCATGGCGTATGAATAATTGCGTCCTAAAGGCATCCCACAGACCAGAGCAATTTTCTGCTTAAATATAACCACAACCAAGTCTTTTCCATTATGATTAGAATTCAGCGGTTGCAGTGGGGAAAATGCTGAAGAGTAAGTAATCAAAACACATCAAAAATGTCATGTAACTTTTGGAAAATAAGTGAATTATTGATTGAAACAGAAAAGCTATAGTGGGATGGATAACTGGTATTGACAGTTAAAGGGAGAGATGAATATCATAAATGATGGTTTTTAAGGTGATGATTTATTTTAAAATAACTTTATAAATAAATCATAAAATCGTCTTTCAAAATTTGTGTCTCAGGGAACTGATAAAACTCTATATACACGGAAAGGGATTTTTTGTTATATTAGCCGAAAACTTTTTTCTATATTTGGTAAAGATATTAGTTTGTGGTATTTCTATAAAAATATGTGCTGCTCTGAGTGGGAGGCACACCATATGACACTTTTGTAAGTCAATGTAATGTCTATAGTTAGTTAGCACCTTGGATGGGATTTGTGATCATTAATACCCTTTGTCCATTATTTTTGATTCTCATCTCTTCTGAGCATGTAGTAGAATTACATTAGGATGCTATTTAATTGGGTCAGGATGTGTCAACTTGTTCTAGACAATAAGCTTTAAATGCAAGTGTCAGATGTATCTCCTAGATGGAACCTAAATTGGTCATGTGAAATACCCCAGAACTCATATTTTCTTCTCACATATCAATCCAGAAGTGTCTGGTGTGGAGGCTGATCCTTCAGCCTGAAATCCTAAATGAAAATAATAAGCAGAATCTCTTTCCAATTGAGTGTATCAGTTCAGTTCAGTTCAGTTCATTCACTCAGTCATGTCTGGCTCTTTGTGACCCCAGGGACTGCAGTATGCCAGGCCTGCCTGTCCATCACTAACTCCCAGAGTTTACTCAAACTCACGTTCATTGAGTCGGTGATGCCATCCAACCATCTCATCCTCTGTCGTCCCCTTCTCCTCCCACCTTCAATCTTTCCCAGTATCAGGTCTTTTCAAATGAGTCAGCTCTTCGCATCAGGTGGCCAAAGTATTGGAGTTTCGGCTTCAGATCAGTTCTTCCAATGAATATTCAGGACTGATCTCCTTTAGGATGGACTGCTTGAATCTCCTTGCAGTCCAAGGGATTCTCAAGAGTCTTCTCCAACACCACAGTTCAAAAGCATCAGTTCTTCGGCATTCAGCTTTCTTTATAGTACAACTCTGACATCCAAACATGACTACTGGAAAAACCATAGCCTTGACTAGATGGACCTTTGTTGGCAAAGTAATGTCTCTGCTTTTTAATATGCTGTCTAGGTTGGTCATAACTTTTCTTCTAAGGAGTAAGCCTCTTTTAATTTCATGGCTATAGTCAACATCTGCAGTGATTTTGGAGCCCAGAAAAATAAAGATGCCACTGTTTGCATTGTTTCCCCATCTATTTGCCATGAAGTGATGAGACCAGATGCCATAATCTTAGTTTTCTGAATGTTGAGCTTTAAGCCAACATTTTCACTCTCCTCCTTCACTTACATCAAGAGGCTCTTTAGTTCTTCTTCCCTTTCTGCCATAAAGATGGTGTCATCTGCATACCTGAGGTTATTGATATTTCTCCCGGCAATCTTGATTCCAGCTTGTGCTTAGGAATTTGTTGTTTTAGGCCAATGCAACTTTATTGTGGTTTGTTACAACAGTGGACTTCCCAGGTGATGCTAGTGGCAAAGAACCCACCTTCCAATTCAGGAGATGTAAGAGACATGAGTTTGATCCTTGGGTCAGGAAAATCCCCTGGAGGAGGGCATGGCAACCCAATCCAGCATTCTTGCCTGGAGAACTCCATGGACAGAGGAATCTGGCAGGCCATGGTCCATGGGATTTCAAAGAATTGGACATGACTGAAGTGACTAAGCACCAGCACCACATTATTGCAGTATAATCTGGTCTGTCTTGCCTCAGGGTTGATGAGTGAGCATCCTGAAATCTCTTGGAATTATAATGTGAAAATTGTACATGAAATCATATGTCCATCATATTCAAAGACTTTGGACATAAGCTATTTTTATTTGCGTCCTAAGTTCAAGACTTAATAGCTGCATGACCTCAGACAAATTACATAGGATCTCTGTGTTTTCTTTTTCTGTGTAAGATGGATGGAACTGTTGGCTCAGACGGTAAAGAACCTGCCTGTGATAGGAGACCAGGGTTCAATTCCTTGAGTCAGGAAGATCCCTTAGAGTAGGAAATGGCAACCCACTCCAATATTCTTGCCTGGAGAATTACATGCTCAGACAAGCCTGGTAGGCTACAGCCCATGAGATCACAAAGAGTTGGACACAACTGAATGACTAATACTTTCTGTGTTTTCTATTTCTGTATAAGATGGACAAAAAATAGACTCTGTATATAGTATCCTTAATGATGTTTGCAAACACTCCAGTTCCCTCTTTTTCCTAACACATTGCAGGACTGAATTCCACCTCCCATTTGAAGTTAGGAGAGCTCCTATGACCTGAACTGGCCAAAGAAATGTGAGTAGAAGTAACATGTATCATTCTTGGGCAGAAGTTGTAAGTGCCCCGTGCTTGCTTCATAACTTTCTTTCTATCTGCTGTGATAATGAGAAATTTTAGTAGATAGATGCTCCTTTATCCCAGAACTTGGATTAAAAATGAAGCAGTACAGAAGCCCCCAGCCAACTCTGAAGGGGCAAGTAGTAAGATATCAGGCCTGGAATGATTAGCTCAGCACAGCCTAGTCATCAAGGTGGTTTCTTTCTGGAGGCTCTGCGAGAGTGTCTGCTCCATGCCTGTTGCCCAGCTGTTAGCAGTTGCCAGAAATTCTTGTGCTCCTGTGATTGTATCTGCATCACTTCAATCTGTTTCCATCCTCACATCTGCTTATGTGTAGCTCTATGAGTTTTCCTCTCTTATAAAGGGCATCAGTCATTTGACTTAAGGCTCATTCTAATTCTGTATTATCTCATCTTTATACTTACATTTGAAATGACCCTAATTCCAAATAAAGTCATAAACATGGGTACTGGGCTTCCCAGTTGGTGCTAGTGGTAAAGAGCCTGCCTACCAAAGCAGGAGATGTGAGAGACACTGGTTTGATTGCTGGGTTGGGAAGATTCCCTGGAGGAGGAAATGGCAACCTGCTCCAGTATTCTTGCTGGAGAATCCCATGGACAGAGGAGCCAGGAAGGTTGCAGTCCATATGGTCACAAAGAGTAAGACACGACTGAAGCAAGTCAGCACGCAGGGAACTGGAGGTTAGAACTCAAACATAGCTTTTAGGGAAACAAAATTCAACTCGTTATGTTTCATATAATGTTAATACTCTTTGATGAAAATTATGTGAGTGCAAATTAGAGCACAATGACTATCTCATATTCTCCATCATCTAAAAATAATTTGATTATATTTATTTTTCTTCATTAAAAATAAGAGAAAAGCAGATTACTGCTTTCAGCACTGCCTATCAAAACAACCAGCTTCTAGTTAAAATATTGACTTAGTAGGAGTTTCAGTAAGTAATCAGGATACTGAAGAAGTAGAAATTATAAAGAACACAGATCTCACACAGTATTCAATAATGTATGTAAACTGGAAATATATATATATTTTTAATGAGTTTGTGATAAAGCTTAACTGCCAAGGAAAGTAGTCTGGGTGTTGTAAATGGAAAATGTGGAATCTTAGTCTCCACTCCAGAACTACTGACTCAGAATCTGCATTGCAATGAGATCTCCAGGTTGTTTATATGCCATATTCCCCTTAAAGATGAAAAGCACTGATCCAAAATAAATCGTTATTTAGGGCAATACAGTAGACTGTACTGCAAAAGAAGAAGAAAGCCAACAGAGCTTTCTACAACCCTCTTCACATTGATTTAATAAGATTTATGCCAACTAAAGTTACAATGTTAATGGGAGACTTTTTCATGCACAGAAAAAAAGAGGTCACAGTTGTTTCTTTCCCCCCTTATTTTAGTGTTCTGCAACAACTATTTCTGTGCCTACAAAATATTTTTCCTTAATTACATTGATTTTTATTTTGAGAATTTATATCAATTTTCCTGTTTATATAAAATGGGCAAATTGCAACTACCTTTTTACAGCCCATAGCGATGCTGGTAGAATTAAACGAGATCATGCAATAAAGAATATGGTATAGTGTCATGTACATAGTGAATGACCAAAACCCAGCATCTCCCCCTTTCCAAAGTTTACTTTCTGTTTTTATTTAGCAGTGTTTTCCATTTGAACTTAATATTTTCCAATCAAATTTAACAGTATTTTCCTTTGGACACAATATTTCTAATATTTGTTCACTATATTTCTGGTACCATTTCAGCCTACCCTGTATATTGCCTTTATATTTTCAAATTGGAGGAAATCTGCATAATTCAAATGTCATTTTACAGATGAGAAAACTTAGAGCATAAAATGGCAAGATATTGTTTAAATCATTCAGAAGATGAGCACTGGCATTAGAACCAGAACTTCAACACTCTTACCATCAGTTCAGGGCTTCTTTGTCATACTAGGCTGTGTGGGCAGTAAATGTATCTTGCTACCACCTCTCAGCAAGCGCGTACTCAGATTGCCAAACGAATGCACCTAATTATCTAATGTTTTCATTTCCGATCCCCCAAATGTATACCCAATGAAGGTGTACCCATTTAAGACCCTATTGATTGGGGGTCAACAGTTTATAAACTCTACTCTAGCTTTCTTAGAGGATAGTGAGTGAACTGAGTTTTTACTAAGGTCTGGAGTGGTGGTAATGGCCACTTCTTGTCAATCCACAAGTATAGGCTAATGAGAGGATTTGTAGAACCAAGCTGATTCTTCCATGAATGTGATGTGTCAGGCCCCAGCGTGCATGGATGCGCTGAACATCGCAGAACCTAGCTTTTTCTATTTTTCTTAATCATGGAGACAAACTGAAAATTTTTTGCTTGTTGGCAGCACTAAAAGGAATTGGAATTTTTCAGTAAATCCCCCTTTATCTTTGATTAAGTGGAAATAAACAGACTTTAGTACTAATACATTTGTTTGGCATATATTCTTAAAGCTACTTTTCTTAGGTATTAATTCAACGTAAGCATTCATTTGCCTCAAGGGATTTATAAGTATAAAATGTCCATTTGTAACTTAACACATTAAAATTACAGACACTACCTAATTCTCCTGATGTTCATTTAATTTCTTCTTTTAGATCATCCATACTACTGAACATTTGTTCATTTCCTAAGAATGACTATTTAGATATGGAATACTGCATACATGACAGCAATTTAACTCAAAGAACCCTCATGGTAAAATCTGTTTAATCTTATATATTCAGTTCAGTTCAGTTCAGTTCAGTTTGGTGTTGGTTAATGAAGTTAGATTTTTAAATACTTAAAATTTTAAATACTTAGGAGATTGCCTGCAGCTATTTTTAAGAATCAGTGCATAGAAGTAAATTCAATATCAGAATGTTATTTTTATATAGAATTTATAAAATCACAACCTTTTGTACAGCATAAGTTACAACAATTTTTGTTGTTTTTTTTTTTACATGACAGAAACATTCAAATAGTTCTCCTAGTGGTCTAAATTGAAGATGTCCTATGCTTCACCAACTTACTGCTTTGGCATTGATTGTCACAAAGTAGCTGGTACAGAAAAGATAGGAAGTCTGAATTTTGCAGTATATATTATATTGTTACCTAATTTTATGAACTATATAGTTTAGGAAGCAGCCTTGCTTTCACCTTTTCTCTGTAAGCTATAGTTAA
This sequence comes from Cephalophus harveyi, assembly GCA_006410635.1. NCBI lineage: Eukaryota > Metazoa > Chordata > Mammalia > Artiodactyla > Bovidae > Cephalophus > Cephalophus harveyi. The sequence goes on along the minus strand of SJYT01000964.1, from coordinate 400,400 downwards.
TGCTTCATCAAATCTATAATAAAGGTGGCCCATTGTTTTCTTGCACAGAGGTTTTATGGGGAAGATGGGACATTAATCAGTTCTACCTTGGTTTTAATTTTAACTTCCCACCTGAGATGAAATGTAACATTCACTACTACTCTGAGTTTGCCATATACAAAAAAAATCACTATTGTATCACCAAGGGCAGTGCACTGTACCATTTTATTTTGCAATTCACTGTACTATTGATGGAATTTAAAGTGGTAGCTCTGCTTGCACATATCCTGTATCTCTTTGATATCAAATAGAGAGTATGCGAAGAGATGGATTTACCAAAGCAGAGCACAAGACAGGAGTACATGAGCATGTGTGCATGTGAGCATCTGTGCATATGAGCGTGGGTGTGTGCATGATGTGGTGGACAAGAAAATTTTTTTAAGCACTAAAAGAAAAAAGGATAAAAAGCAACAGAATTATGTAAGTGATGTTGCTGCTTAAATACTTTCCTGTGGGAGGGAGAAAGAATCGAGAATGAAGACAGAGCTTGGCTGGCTTGCCTGTTCTGACTTGGGCCTTTGGAATAAAGCTAAACTTCCTTAACAAGACACAAAATGCACTTAACTCTCTGGTCCTAACCAGCTCTAATCTCCATGAACCATGGTGCCTGTAGCTTCCCTTTTTGGGTATAAGCACATTTTAATCTCTGCAGGTGAACTGAATGTTAAGTCTGATAGCCTCTTAAGTCTGTTTTTGTGGGATTAATCTTTTAATACCATGCAACGTGACTTGATTCTGCCCTAAATGAGTCCTGGAGCCTAATATACCATCCGTTCTCCTTGCCCCACAAGAGACCAAATCACACTCAGAAGTTTTGCAAGTTTAACTACAGTGTATGCGTGCATGCGCGCGTGCACACACACACACACACACACACACACACACACATAGGAATTGCATTTTCACGCAGCCCTTTACCTTCTTTAGGGGCAGGGGATCGATCCATTTCACATGAAAACTAGTTTTTCAGGCTCTGTGTTATAAACTCTGCTTTCTCCTAAACCATGTTCCTTTCACATAAAAATCTCAATATCCTTTGGAAAGTTGCCTAGCCTTTCCAGTTTGCCTTCCCCAGCAATCCTAGAATTTTATGAGTAATGCTTTTTTCATATTATACCTTCTCCCAGTATATCTCCTGCCTATCTTTATACAAGAATTCCATCATACACAAGTGTGTCTTATGAGCCCTAAGCAAGTTGGGTCCTCTCACTTTCCTTAGTTCAAGTTAATTTTTTAGGAAGGAAGGAAAGAAATTTATATCCTCTCACCTCTAGACACAGAAAGACATAACTCACTCACTCACACACACACACACACACACACACACACACACACACACACACCCCTGCTGTTCTCCATCAGGCAAAATCCTATTCAAATCATAAAACATGGTAAAAATTTTGCTTCATATATGGATTCTCCACACCTATGCTATCCCTGAATATCCTAAGAGAATCACTTCCCTTTTCCCTATGTTCTTCTAGTGTTATGTCTCTGCTATTAATATGATACTTACTAAATACTTATCCATCTTGGTGTTTCTAGATCCTTTACTACAAAGAATTTCATAAATGTTTGATTTGCCTTCTCCATCACCCTGTAGTTCAGCAAATTTTGAACTTCAACCCCTATTTCTACATGCAAAAAATTTCTACATTTCTAATGTACTGCTTTAGACCAAATTTTATAGTTAAGAAAGACTGAATTGTGATTTTATAGTCTGATCAATATTAGCTCCTATTAATTTGATTCTGTTTCTTTTTAGAACTTCAAAGAGAAAAGTACATGGACTCTTCTTTTAACTACTTGATTTCTAATAGCTTTGAAATCCTTCAGTTCAGTTCAGTTCAGTCGCTCAGTCGTGTCCGACTCTTTGCGACCCCATGAATCGCAGCACGCCAGGCCTCCCTGTTCATCACCATCTCTCGGAGTTCACTCAGACTCACATCCATTGAGTCAGTGATGCCATCCAGCCATCTCATCCTCGGTCGTCCCCTTCTCCTCCTGCCCCCAATCCCTCCCAGCATCAGAGTCTTTTCCAATGAGTCAACTCTTCGCATGAGGTGGCCAAAGTACTGGAGTGATGACTCATCTCCCCTTACATAAGTACCATAATGATTATTTCATGCCTGTTCTCTCTTAGCTGTCAGCAAAAGTACTAGGTCAAGTAAGGGAAGATAAATATTTTTTTCTTTTCTTAATAATCAGATTTTTAACTCTGAATTTTCCATTATGTGTTTCCATTTTTTTGTTTGCTTGTTTTATTTTGGATTAATTTAGCTTGAGCCACCCCTTTCTTGCAGGAATTTTTGCTCAATTTTTATCACCTTAGATATAAAATCTTACATTTCAATTATTCTTGATATTCTGTTCTACTCATTGTGTATTCTCCAATTAGGAGACTCATTTTGCTTTTTTTGAAATACATATATTTCTCTATCTATCTATGAGTATCTATCTATCTATGTATCTATCTATATGAGTTACCTGTTTGATATTATGATATCAACTACCCTTTTTCCAGAGGTCAATTTATTGTGCATTATTTAAGTTTGCTTGGCTCCCTGGGGTAACTTCTTTTGACAGTGTTCTACCATGAGCAATATTCTTATCCAATTCCTAATCTCCCAGTTCACTAGAATTAGCTACTTCTGCATGAACAAAACAGAAAAATAATAAGCAAATTATGCTATTGTACTCCTTTTTCCAGAGGTCAATTTATTGTGCATTATTTAAGTTTGCTTGGCTCCCTGGGGTAACTTCTTTTGACAGTGTTCTACCATGAGCAATATTCTTATCCAATTCCTAATCTCCCAGTTCACTAGAATTAGCTACTTCTGCATGAACAAAACAGAAAAATAATAAGCAAATTATGCTATTGTACTACACTCATCAAAGAGTGTTTAGAACATCTCCTTTCTCCATTTTCCTTTCATGCCACAAATCAAAAGGAGTTTGTTTTCTAACAGACTTTGATTTTCACCTCACTTTTCTAACCTGAAACTACTTATCTCCAACCATAAACCTGTGAACCCCTGTTCTAGAGCAAGTTACTTCGGTTTTTGCATAAAATATTTATCTTTCAAAATTTTGTGATAAACAGGATGATGTAAATTGAATGAAGCCCTTACTGAGCACTAAATATGGGACATATAGGACACCCTGCTTATTTAACTTATATGCAGAGTACATCATGAGAAACGCTGGACTGGAAGAAACACAAGCTGGAATCAAAATTGCCGGGAGAAAT
>SJYT01000964.1:333918-396637 GCA_006410635.1 Cephalophus harveyi | reverse complement strand
AAGACGCTTAGTCCTTGGAAGAAAAGTTATGACCAACCTAGATAGTATATTCAAAAGCAGTGACATTACTTTGCCGACTAAGGTCCATCTAGTCAAGGCTATGGTTTTTCCTGTGGTCATGTATGGATGTGAGAGTTGGACTGTGAAGAAGGCTGAGCCCGAAGAATTGATACTTTTGAAGTGTGGTGTTGGAGAAGACTCTTGAGAGTCCCTTGGACTGCAAGGAGATCCAACCAGTCCATTGTGAAGGAGATCAGCCCTGGGATTTCTTTAGAAGGAATGATGCTAAAGCTGAAACTCCAGTACTTTGGCCACCTCATGCGAAGAGTTGACTCATTGGAAAAGACTGTGATGCTGGGAGGGATTGGGGGCAGGAGGAGAAGGGGACGACAGAGGATGAGATGGCTGGATGGCATCATTGACTCAATGGATGTGAGTCTGAGAGAACTCCGGGAGATGGTAATGAACAGGGAGGCCTGGCGTGCTGCGATTCATGGGGTCGCAAAGAGTCGGACATGACTGAGTGAATGAACTGAACTGAACTGAAATATGGGACATAATTCAACTCAAAATTTAGCATGTTTAATCAGAAATTCACAGATCTTTAAAAATTGCATTTATCTGTAACTCCAAACCTTGCCTTTTATGTGAAAGCATCGATACCTTCTGAATGCATTTCAATTGATTTAGGAATCTATTACAAAGGGAAATTCTAAAATGAACATACAAATCTCATCCAAGAAATCCTCTTCTAACAGGAAAGGGTACACCAAACTGGATCATTCCTTGGGGCGCTGTTATGATGTCAAGTATAGCACAATGGGTCGGGTGTCTGCTGAGGTGCTTGCGCTGTCCAGCGAAGTACTGCCTCTATGCCACTGCCCAGAGCATAGCTCGCAGGGGTGCTGTATCTAACAGAAAATGCTTTTCTCTTTTCTTATGTAAATTCCTCCCCTGCCACTCAAACTCAAACATAATACAATGTTGCTGCAATGCTCTCCCAGTAACATGAGCATGTTCTGAACTTGACAAGTTTACTCCTCTGAGATATGTGGCTGCTGTGACATTACAGTGTGGCCTGAATGTCCTGGACTAGTTTCCCTGAAGTCTTAGAAATGACATTAAACAATGGGAATAACGGGCACCGAACTAATCTTGTAATTTTTTTTCTGACATTGGTCCAAATTTTTCCTTTGCCTCATTTACCAGACACACATCTTTCAGAGCCTCCAGGATTGTTATTAGGGCACCTTGTCATTTGGAGGACATTTGGTTTCTGTGTTTTAATACCTGAGCAAATGTTCAATGTGAACCGATGCTTTTATTTCCCTTAGGGAAGTTCTATCCTTTAAAGTGTTTCCATTTTAGAATATCAAAACAATTTTCATTATATAATCTTCTTGAAAATGAACAAGATAATGTAAAGTTTAGACCCAGATTTATCCTTGAAGTTCCATAAAAATATTAACCTGTATTTCTACCATGACAAAGAAAAAAATATTTAACTTCTTCTTCACCATAACAGAGGCAAACTGCATACTTATTTTCTGCTGCATTAAAGTGATGCTTTTATCTGTTCTTCTTAGACACAATTATTCTAGGTCCATTCCGAGAAGAGTGTTTAGGGCCAGGTTTAAAATTTATATCAAATTTAATAAAAAATTAAAATTGTTCAGGTATGCATTAGTTTTTATAATTTTGCTTATCTAACCAATGTTAAATACACATTCCAGAAACACAACAGAATGCAATTTCAGAAGCAAATAGATAATAGGTTTGATATTTATTCAAATTTGAATTAAGTCAAAGTTTAATGAATTTATAGAGAAGTTCTCCATTTGTGTTTTATTTAGCTTGCAGACAGATTCTGATAATGAATAATTCTTTTCTTAGAGTCAGTTTGTGATTAACTAACTTCTTTTTTCACACTAAGATCTCACCTTGCTAAAAAAAATGTTTTATTAAAAAGGTTTGCATAAGAATACATTGTTTACTCTCCTGGTTCTAAAATGCATCACATACCCTACTTAATTTTGCCTAAGAAAGGAATTTGAGTTTAAAAGTAATTTTTTTTAAACTCTATGGTGTTGGAGAAGACTCTTGAGAGTCCCTTGGACTGCAAGGAGATCCAACCAGTCCATTCTGAAGGAGATCAGTCCTGGTTGTTCTTTGGAAGGAATGATGCTAAAGCTGAAACTCCAGTACTTTGGCCACCTCATGCAAAGAGTTGACTCATTGGAAAAGACTCTGATGCTGGGAGGGATTGGGGGCAGGAGGAGAAGGGGACAATAGAGGATGAGATGGCTGGACGGCATCACTGACTCGATGGACATGAGTCTGTGTGAACTCCGGGAGTTGGTGATGGACAAGGAGGCCTGGCGTGCTGCGATTCATGGGGTCGCAAAGATTCGGACATGACTGAGCGACTGAACTGAACTGAATATGCAAACACCACAATCTATCACCACATTCTAGTCCATCTCATTCAAAAGAGATAAAGAGACATCATGTGAGTTCTTTTAGAATTAATGTATATGAGAGGTAAAGTAAAGGCTTACACACACACTTAAGCCTTTCCATCACTGTTATATGGAGACATAGACCACAAGAAACAAAATGGTGTAAGTTTTAAGAACATATGTGCATTGAATCCAGAGTCTCCACAGCTGGCTTATAATGAACCCAGCTCCATAGCTGATAGCTTTGCAATCTTAGCTAAATAACGTAGCCATTTGGTATCATGATTCTCTTATCTGTGAAGTTAGAATGTTAATATGGCTACCTGACACACAGTAAGCACTCAATAATGCTTTCTCCCTTGGAGAAAGGAACAGCTATTCATTCCAGTATTCTGGCCTGGAGAATTCCATGGACAGTATAGTCCATGGGCTCACAAATAGTCAGACACAACTGAGTGACTTTCACTTTCACTTCACTTTCATATAAAATATCAGGCTTCCCTGATGGCTTAGCATGTTAAGAAAAAGCCTGCAGTGGAATAGACACAGGAAACCTGGGTTCAATCCCTGGACTGGGAAGATGTCCTGGAGAAGGAAATGGCAACCCACTCCAGCGTTCTTTCCTGAAAAATCCCTTGCCTTCCTCAATTCAGTTCAGTTTAGTCATTCAACCCACTCCAGCGTTCTTTCCTGAAAAATCCCTTGCCTTCCTCAATTCAGTTCAGTTTAGTCATTCAGTCATGTCCGACTCTTTGCAACCCCATTGACTGCAGCACGTCCCTGTCCATCACCAACTCCTGGAGTTTACTCAAACTCACGTCGATTGAGTCAGTGATGCCATCCAACCATCTCATCCTCTGTCATCCCCTTCTCCTTCCACCTTCTATCTTTCCCAGCATCAGGGTCTTTTCCAATGAGTCAGTTCTTCACATCAGGTGGCCAAAGTATTGGAGTTTCAGCTTCAGCATCAGTCCTTCTAATGAATATTCAGGACTGATTTCCTTTAGGATGGACTGGTTGGATTTCCTTGCAGTCCAGGGGACTCTCAAGAGTCTTCTCCAACACCACAGTTCAACAGCATTAATTCTTTGGTGTTCAGTTTTCTTTATAGTCCAACTCTCACATCAGTACGTGACTACTGGAAAAACCATAGCTTCGACTAGATGGACCTTTGTTGGCAAAGTAATGTATCTGCTTTTTAACGTGCTCTCAAGGTTGGTCATAACTTTTCTTCCAAGGAGTAAGTCTTTTAATTTCATGGCTGCAGTGACCATCTGCAGTGATTTTGGAGCCCCAAAAAAGTTTTGTGCCTTCCTAGACACAGGCAGTTTTTAAAGGCCATCTATTAGCATTAAAGGGCTTCCCTGATGGCTGAGATGGTAAAGAATCTGCCTGCAATGCAGGAGACTCAGGTTTCATTCCCTGGGTTGGGAAGATCCCCTGGAGAATGGAATGACTCCCCACTCCAGTATTCTTGCCTGTAAAATTTCATGGACAGGGAAGCCTGGTGGGCTACAGTCCATGGATTTGCAAAGAGTCAAAAATGACTGAGTGACTGAGCATGCACAAACATTAGCAATAAAATTTGCTAGCTAATGTGAATGCTGTAAAGTGCATTAAGTACTACTTCTTTGTGGTGATATGAAGTTTATCACCACATAGAAGTTGAAGGACTAGAGAAGGTACATTGGATTTTTGCAGCTGTGAATCTGTAAAGAATAACAGGTAGCTGGTAGAATTGCCCATGCTCCAAATCTCCATTAGATTTCTACCCCTCGGCTTCCTAACTAGGAATCCCAACCTTAGTGTTAACTTTCTTTCAACTAGAGTAAGACTCAGAAAACAGGTGTTGGCCTCTGTTTTATTTTGCATTTTCATAGAGACATTTTTCATTGCACAGGTCATTTTGGTGTTAATATAATTGGAATAGTGATACATAGTCAGTGTTATATTCCTAAAATACAAATAGCATATATAACTTTGATTCAACAAACAAAAACAACAAAAACAGAAAAATTATTTTATGAGTATCCATCTCTGTAAGGCTGGTCAACTTGGCATTATCACTACTTCTCTCTTCTAAGATCAGGAAATATATTTCCCAGTGTCTCCTTCCCTTTTTACATGTGAGGAAAAGTTTGTCACTGCAAAGAACTTTCATGAGATTGGAAGCTCAGCGAAGCAGAAGCCATTATCATAGTGGCCAGGGTGGGCAGATTCAGCAAGCTTCCAGATGCTTCACTGGCTCACACTTTGTGGTCAAAGTGGTTCACAGAGTTTTACAACATCATGGTGGTACAGGCATTTCTTATAATCTCTGGTTTTCTCATTCTGCTTCAGAGCTGCCTATAGGAAAATGTCAGGGAGACTCTTTCTCCAATTCTAGAGACACAGATTCAGATATTTAGATGCCTAGCTCTTCTATTAGGTAAAAAAGTAGGCACCGAAATTCCTATATTAAGTGCTGTATTCATGGACTACTTGAAGTGGCCCTGTTTTCCTAGCCAGAGACTAATATACAATCTAAATGGATTAACTGTGGAATGAACAAAATAAATCTTGAGACACCAAGAAAAAAAAAGTCAATAAAACTGAAGCATGGTACTCATTCAGTATAGCAAGGAATAGCATATATTTCAATGTATTAATTTTGTAAGTGAGACTACATTGCTTATTGGTATATATAAAATAATGTGTATTTCATATATTCTCAGCAATAAATTAATTTCACTATATTCAACAGTTGATAGACACATGATAATGGCTTCTTTTGTTAGTATACATTTTTACATGTGAAATAATTTCCTTTTATGTGTGCATATGAATAACTTCAATTTAGACACACTAGTAACATTCCTTAAAGTTATATATGTTTTCCAAAGGAAAATAGCCATTTCAGTCAGTTCAGTTCAGTTCAGTCACTCAGTCGTGTCCGACTCTTTGCGACCCCATGAACCGCAGCACACCAGGCCTCCCTGGCCATCACCAACTCCCGGAGTCCACCCAAACCCATGTCCATTGAGTCGGCGATGCCATCCAACCATCTCATCCTCTGTCCCCTTCTCCTCCTGCCCTCAATCTTTCCCAGCACCAGGGTCTTTTCAAATGAGTCAGCTCTTTGCATCAGGAGGCCCAAGAAGTAAATGCTTGAAGCTGTCTCTTATACACATCTACCCCATGAACCACAGCACACCAGGCCTCTCTGGCCATCATCAACTCCCGGAGTCCACCCAAACCCATGTCCATTGAGTCGGCGATGCCATCCAACCATCTCATCCTCTGTCCCCTTCTCCTCCTGCCCTCAATCTTTCCCAGCACCAGGGTCTTTTCAAATGAGTCAGCTCTTTGCATCAGGAGGCCCAAGAAGTAAATGCTAACTTAGTATGTAAAAAACCCTTCAATAAAGGAACCAGTTTTCTCTTAAATTGATCATGATTTTAAAACATAAGACAGTTTTAAGACACTATTCTTCACCTGTAGTTTTTAGTCAGCATGCATTAAATGCATTTTCTTGAATAGTGATTATCAAACATCTATTCATAAGTTTATAAATTACTTATTTTTTTTATAGTTTCATCATACCTTTCAGACATGAGTACAAATATGCCGTACCGACTCTACAGTATTCATGGTCCAACCCACAACTGTTTCACCAACTTTATTTCCTTCGGTACAATTAATATTCAAGTTCAGTTATTATTTAAATCTTAATGTTTGCAAGTTATTATCAGCTATCACAACTATATATTTAATGTTTATTTGGAAGCCAAAAGGTACTTACTGATTTTTAAGACTACTTATTCCTTCATAAATTACCCAGAAATACCACTTGTGAGTAAACATTTGAACTTTTAGAAACACAGGTTTCTATTAGCAGGTCGATAATCTGTCTCACTTTACTCTGAAGATCTAAATTGCTTATATCTCTACTTTGTTGTACATATAATTAACAAAAAGACATCATATATAACAGCTGGTAGGTTTTATTCTCAAGTGTTTTTTTGGAAATGATAATTTGCATAACTGTGATAGAACCCAGTATACAGAGGTGCACATAAAATAATGAACTAATGGCTTTAATTTATGAAGTTGATGCCTATTTTGCTTCAGAATTACCCTGACACTTCATTTGATTACCTTTAGCAGTGCTGCTAAAACCATACTGATGTATCAAGAAATGTACTTAGAACCAAGGTTTATATGTTCAGTGAGTTCAAGAAAGCCAAGCCAAAAACTCTTAAGTACATGATAACTGGCAGTCCATATACTGTCATTTTCTGTCAGATTTTATTTACTGTAAAAGCAGTTTCAAGTCACAAAGCAAAACTCACCTTCTAGAATATATTATTTTTAACAATGCTGAGTTTGATCAATTTTTCTTTCTATTACTTCCAATAAAGCTTGGCTTCTCTTTTTCAGCCTAATTTGTTTTTATCATGAAATGATAAACAGATTGATTCTGACCAAAAAATCAAGATAGGAAATTGTATTCAGTAGTCTATCTGAGTCTTGCTTGGGACTGACAGCTGCAGTTTGAGTAGAGGAGGCAGAAAGCCATTTGAATTATTAATAAATATTATCAAACATTAAATTTTTTGTGGTTTTATTTTACTTCATTTTTTTCAGTGTTCTCAAATATTTTATTTTATTTCATTTTATTTTTTTAATTATTACTGTATTTTACAAACATTAAATTTATTATTTTCTTTAGAGTTCTAAATAAGTATTTCTTAGTATTCATTTCATTAAAAACATTTACAAAAATAATGCATTATATAATTACATGGAGTAGGTGTGCCTAGCTTTCATCTACTTTCATCTTTAAGTCAATGAGCTTAAGATCTCTGACCTTTGATGTGTTCAGTTCAGTTCAGTTGCTCAGTCATGTCCAACTCTTTGTGACCCATGGATAGCAGCACACCAGGCCTCCCTGTCCATCACAGACTCCCAGAGTTTGCTCAAACTCATGTTCATTGAGTCGGTGATGCCATCCAACAATCTCATCCTCTGTTGTCCCCTTCTGCTCTCGCCTTCAATCTTTCCCAGCATCAGGGTCTTTTCCAATGAGTCAGTTCTTCACATCAGGTGGCCAAAGTATTGGAGTTTCAGCTTCAGCATCAGTCCTTCCAATTAGTATTCAGGACTGATTTCCTTTAGGATGGACTGGTTAGATCTCCTTGCAGTCCAAGGGACTTGCAAGAGTTGTCTCCAACACCACAGGTCAACAGCATCAATTCTTCGGTGCTCAGCTTTCTTTATAGTCCAGCTGTCACATAAGTACATGATTACTGGAAAAACCATAGCTTTGACTAGGCAAACTTTTGTTGGCAAAGTAATATCTCTGTTTTTTAATATGCTGTCTAGGTTGGTCATAACTTTTCTTCCAAGGAGCAAGCATCTTTTAATTTCATGGCTGCAGTCACCATTTGCAGTGATTTTGGAGCCAAAGAAAATAAAGTATCTCACTACTTCCATTGTTTCCCCATCTATTTGCCATGAAGTGATGAGACTAGATGCCATGATCTTCGTTTTCTGAATGTTGAGCTTTAAGCCAACTTTTTCACTCTCCTCCTTCACTTTCATCAAGAGGCTCTTTAGTTCTTCTTCCCTTTCTGCCATAAGGGTGGTGTCATTTGCATATCTGAGGTTATTGATATTTCTCCCAGCAATCCTGATGCCAACTTGGGCTTCACCCAGCCTGGCATTTCCCATAATGTACTCTGCAGATAAGGTAAAGGTGCATATAAACAGGGTGACAATATATAGCCTTGATGTACTCCTTTCCCGATTTGTTGGTCCATGTCCAGTTCTAACTGTTGCTTCTTGACCTGCATACAGATAGTCTCAGGAGGCAGATCAGGTGGCCTGGTATTCCCATATCTTTAAGAATTTCCCACAATTTGTTGTGATTCACACAGTGAAAGGCTTTGGCATATTCAATAAAGCAGAAATACATGTTTTTTTCTGGAACTCTCTTGCTTTTTCGATGATCCAGTGGATGTTGGCAGTTTGATCTCTGGTTGCTCTGCTTTTGCTAAATCCAGCTTAAACATCTGGAAATTCACAGTTCACATACTCTTGAAGCCTGACTTGGAGAATTTTGAGCATTACTTTACTACTGTGTGAGATGAGTGCAATTGTGCAGTAGTTTGAGCATTCTTTGCATTCCCTTTCTTTGGGATTGGAATGAAAACTGACTTTTTTCATTCCTGTGGCCACTGCTGAGTTTTCCAAATTTGCTGGCATATTGAGTGCAACACTTTCAGGATTTGAAATAGCTCAACTGGAATTCCATCACCTCCACTAGCTTTGTTCATAGTGATGTTTCCTAAGGCCCACTTGACTTCACATTCCAGGACGTCTGTCTCTAGGCGAGTGCTCACACCATCGTGGTTGCCTGGGTCATGAAGATTTTTTTTTTTTAACAGTTCTGTGTATTCTCGCCACCTGTTCTTAATATCTTCTTCTGTTAGGTCCATACAATTTCTGTCCTTTTTTGTGCCCATCTTTGCATGAAATGTTCCCTTGGTATCTCTAATTTTCTTGAAGAGATCTCTAGTCTTTCCCATTCTATTGTTTCCTCTATTTCTTTGCATTGATCACTGAGGAAGGCTTTTTTATCTTTCCTTGCTGTTCTTTGGAACTCTGTATTCAAATGGGCATATCTTTCCTTTTCACCTTTGTCTTTAGCCTCTCTTCTTTTCTCAGCTATTTCTAAGCCCTCCTCAGACAATCATTTTGCTTTTTTGGATTTCTTTTTCTTGGGGATGGTCTTGATCACTGCCTCTTGTTCAATGTCATGAACCTCCATCCATAGTTCTTCAGGCACTCTGTCTATATTATCTAATCCCTTGAATCTATTTTAATTAGTGCTTTATTATAAGGTAAGGATTTTCATTTGCTTCTTATGTTGCAGAGTAAGAAATCATGATTTATAATATAAAATGAGCTCATCTTGCCTCTATTACCATAAAACTTTTCTTAAACTGAAGTCTCCACTGGTTTGGAAAAGAGCTCCATATTTTAAAAAATGACACAAATGAACTTATCTACAAAACAGAAATATACCCACAGACATAGAAAACAAATTTATGGTTATCAAAGGGGTAAGGAGAGTTGAGAAGGTTGGCAAGGACTTTTTATACGGCACAGAGAACTATACGTAATGATTTGTGATAACCTCTACGGGAAAAGAATCTGAAGAATGGGTCAATATATATGTATAACTGAATCACTTTGCCATATACCTGAAACTAACACATCATTGTAAATCAACTATGCTTCAATAACAATTTTTAATTGAAGGGAGTCCAAGTCTGAGGGCTTAAATCAACTTCAGAAGCTTTAGAAATAGATGGAGTTCTTGTTCTTCAAGTTTGAAAGTCCAATATAAAGTTGTTTTAATCCACTTGATTTCAATTTAAGTACTCAAGTAATTATATATATATGTGTGTGTGTGTGTGTGTGTATAAATGTCATAGAGGTAAAACTAAGACCTGCAGGTATTTGTTTTTTTCCTGGTGTCTGAGTGAGTGAATGTATTGGACATATGTGTATATAAAATGTTTACCCAAAATAAGGTAACTTTTTCATAAAGTTTATAAATCACCTAAGTATTCTTGTATGAATAGCACTCAATGCTTTATGTCTTGTCAGCGTCTGCTTTCATAAACAGGAGAGAAACATGAAAAAAAAAAAAATCCCTCTCTCCTCTTCTCCTTGAAAAGTGCACAGAAGGAAATGTCAGGATGATGCCTTGTTTCTCTGTCAACATTGACCAATTCAACATGGAAGCACAAATTCCAGTTCTAACTAACTTTCTAATAAAATCCTCAGACAGAACCTGATTAGCTACATTTCAAAAACCCAAAGGAATTCACCAGTGAGTGAATAATATTATTTGGTCTATGTGTTCATAAAATTACCAAGTTAAAAGCAATTGTTCCAAGTGGTCATGAAAGCTTACCAAAACTGTGGTTTTCTTTGCTATGTCACTTTCTGCACAATCCCCTTCTTCTGAACTTAAGAAATAAATATATATGCATACATACATGCACTAGCATACACACATCATAAATATTTAAGCACTTCCTAGAATATCCTCACCACAGAAAGAGCTAAGTTATGTCAACTTTCTTGTCCTGAGGTCTCTCCAGGGTCTTTAATAAGGCCACAGCAACCATTATTCACAGCAACCATTACTTGTTACTCACTTATAATGCTTGCTGCTGCTGCTGCTAAGTCGCTTCAGTCGTATCCGACTCTGTGCGACCCCATAGACGGCAGCCCACCAGGCTTCCCCGTCCCCGGGATTCTCCAGGCAAGAACACTGGAGTGGGTTGCCATTTCCTTCTCCGATGCATGAAAGTGAAAAGTGAAAGTGAAGTCGCTCAGTGGTGTCCAACTGTTAGCGACCCCATGGACTGCAGCCTTCCAGGCTCCTCCATCCATGGATTTTCCAGGCAAGAGTACTGGAGTGGGGTGCCATTGCCTTCTCCGCTTATAATGCTTAGTTATTACCAAAAGCTAAACACATGACAACTGCCTTTTGTTAATATAATAGCAGAAAATCCTGTGTTTTCTATGGGAATATCCTTCCATAGGCACCTTCTCAGAGAATGTCTCTGTCTACTTGACCTTCACCTGTATGGGTTACCTGCCAAATTGATCTATATCATACATGTTACTTGTGTAGAGGATTAAGTCAACCCCTCTTACATGTCATAAAATGGGCTTCACAGATTATCCCCAAGTGATTCTACCATATTTGGTACCACCCAAATATGCTCTTTACATCCGTGGCAAACAGCTCATATTTTCTAAACATAATAGACTCTTCTCTCAGCTGTGTTTTTACAGAGTCCGTTCCTCTATTCACAATGCTGAATCTGAGCATTTCTACATCCCACCTCCTGAGTAAAACTTATTCCAACTCTAAAAGCTGCTGGGGGCTTGTTTGCTATGCTGCTCCCACAAAGCCTGGAATGAATCTCTATTACAGCATGAATTGCATTGAATTGGAATAAACTGTTTGCTAATTTATCTCTTTCACTGGACCCAGAGGATTTTGAGAGTAAAGATCACTCTTGATTACATGCATAGTGTCCAGTATAGTGCTTGGCACATAGTAGGCCTTCATTAACAACTATAGAAGCAAGAAATAAATGGCATGAGGAAAAAAACCCATGTGTTGGTAATTGAAATCTGGAAACCTTCCTCCACTGCACTGTGTTGCCTTGGTTAATCCTTAAATTCTCTCTCTCAGTTTCTGGGTGTCTCCCCTGCTCCAGCCAGTACTGTGCATGAGGCCAAGTCAACATCCCTCTAACTCAAATGGCAAGAATCCCACCCTCCCCTCACTGCAGTGGGGAAGTTTGGTTGAAATTGAAGTAGCTTCATTCATTCATTCATATATTCATTTATTCAACACACACTTCAGTTCCTACTAAACTCATCTAAGACAGGATCAGCAGTCTCACTGGTACTTTCTATAGCAGTTACATTTTGTTGCTTCAAACACATGGCTTTAGGGAGTCACTGATTTGGCATTCCAGTTTGGCTCTTGACCATTCTTTCAACAGTTGTTTCTTGGTACATTTAGTAGTGTAGTGTAACAGCCTAAAAACAGGTTGCATTTTTTTCCTATGCACTTCATTTACTTAACTATCCTAAGTTTATCACTTAGATTTATTCTTGCTAACGTCAGAGGAACAAATTACTAAACAGTGGAATGTTCACTAAATAGGTAATAGCTTACAATGCCACTATAAACAAGAGTAAATATTAGCTAATTTCTGTTTTAAGATAAAATCATTTAATCAAGTTTCTTTGAGGGTTCTAAAGGAATTACAGTGAGCACATCTCTGTGCATTTTTAAGTAACCAGGTATATTGCAGATATGATGTCTTTCTTTCCAATATATTATTGATACTAATTGAGAGAAAGTCAGGTTATAATCCCCTCATTCCAGAGAACTGAAAAAGTTTAAAGGAAATGGTAGAACAAGCCAGACAGGATTCATTACATGAAGAAATTAACAGCCAGAGCCAATTTCTGGCAGAAACCAGAATTTAAAAAAAAAAAAAAATCAGTGGACATATGGCTTAGAGACATATGGCACATCATTTTGACTAGACAACCTAGATAAGGGCAAGAATAATTGTTTCAACTCTCAGGTTTCAAGACAGTGTCCCTCTAATTTCAATGAAATATATACATATGGAAGTAAGAAAATTATCTTTTTAACTGCTTATGGTGAAAATAGTTTTACATGAGAAATTTTGATCAGTCTTTCTTCAGACACTATTCATTGCAGTATTTTTTACTAAACCTAGCAAATAAATGAATAGCGTGAGCCTGCTGTTTCTTTGAGGCCCAGTTTTTAGGTCTTCTGATAAGCAGAGACGCTCCATTTTTATATGTTACTAATAGTTCTGTCTTACCATCTAGGATTACCCTCAAATAATATATTTTATCAGGTGTAAAGTGGCAATTTTTACTTTTGATAAGGCATCTCAGAGTATATTCAGACTTGAGTCTAACCTGGATATGAATTTAATCACATTCTCATTGTAGAAACTGCTTCCCAAAGATCCACATGTAATAAATAAGCTAAACCAACCATCTTCGCCACAGTAGCAGGAATTATCACCAAACAAAAATAGTTTTGATCCTCTAATCAAACTCTCCAAGCTGTTAGGACTCTTTGTTTTTTCTATGCAGAAATTCAGCCTGATAGAATCACTGAGAATAAATTCATAATGACCTCGGTGAGAATATAAATTTTATCACAGTCAAATTGGTAAAGGAATTGAAATAGAATTTTCTCTCATTGTCACTTTCCCCAAAAAATCACATTGGATACACCCCTGATTTTCTGCCTTTGAAATGTTTTCTTTCTATTAAGGTCCACCTGGACTTTAAAAAGAATAGTTACATCCTTACAGTGAAACTATAACATTTCTGAGGCTGTTCCTATTTCTAAACACTCAGAGACACTTATTTTCCTTTAAATTATTCATGCTTTTTACAGACCTCTCGCTTCCCTAAATATACGTTAAATTCTATCCTATTTTACTTTATATTCAGAGTATTCAGAACAGAGTCCAGAAACAGTAGATGATTATGACCAATATTTTTTCAACAATTTCACTTTGAGATAGTGTTGCATGATGGTTAGGGCTTCCCAGGTGGTGCAATGGGTAAAGAATCCACCTGCCAGTGCAGGAGGCACAGGAGATACAGTTTCAATCCCTGGGTCAAAAAGATCCTTTAGGGGTAGGAAATGGAAACATGCTCAATATTCTTGCCTGGTAAATTCCACGGACAGAGGAGTCTGGTGGGCTACGGTTCATATGGTTGCAAAAAGTTGGAAATGATTGAGTACACAGCACTGCATGATGGTTAACAGCAGAGCTTTGAAATTCTGTTACTTAATTTTGAAATCTGGCACCACTAGTAATTCACTGTGTAATTTTGGATAAATTGCTTAAATGCCATGGACTTAGGTCTCTTCATCTATAAAATGGATATGATAATCATAGAGTTCTCTGAAGGTTTTTGCCAGAACAAAATGAGTTGATATATGGTGTCTAGCACAAAACAAATGTTCTCTAGGTGTCAGAAATTACTAAAGAAATTACTAATTACATATAACAGTGTGTATATGAATCTCTAGTATGTGTCAGACAGTGTTGTGTTTTGCATATATTGATCTGATATAATTTCTAAAAATGTATATGATGACATATATTATCAATATTTGAAGATAAAGAAGTTGATAATCAGAAGACACAAAATAGGGGTGTAAATAATAGAATGGAGTCAAGATGTTTGATCACAAAATATAGACTCTTTTGTTGATATACATAATACCTATGAGCACATATTGGGAACTCAGATGTTTTATATCTAATATTTCATGTAATCTTCATAATGATATTTTTGTAGTCAACAGTATTATTATTATTAAGATAGCTAATGCTTATAAAAACTAACTTGATGGTTTAGTCACTAAGTCATGTATGACTCTTGCAACGCCATGGACTGTAGCCCACCAGACTACTCTTTCATAGTATTTTCCAGGCAAGATTACTGCAGTGGGTTGCCATTTCCTTCTTCCCAAACCAGGGCTCTAACCTAGGTCTCCTGCATTGCAGACAGATTCTTTACTGAATGAGCTACTAAGTTCAAATAACATACAGGGACAAAATTGTGAATCACGTCTCTCGACTTCCAAGCCTGTGCTCTTTCTGCCACATGTTGGGTGATGAGGGCTCTTCTCTTGGTACATTATCCATGAATGCCACTCTACTGTTTAGTGAGAGTGGGCTTCTTGAAAACCTCAATATATTTTATCTGAATAGTGGGACGTTCCCAGTGATGACTGATTTTCTTGCCTTAGGTCACACAGAGCCAGGCTCCACCATGCTTTGTTTCTCATGTTACAGAATTCCTTACTTAACTCTCCTTGACAGGCATCCTGTGACTGGTCTCAACTGTGACAAGTCACAGGCTTTCCTGAATCACTGAAGACTGGAAATATTTGTGTAAAAATGATTATCTATTTTTTGTATTTGCACACACTGCTGAGTTTGTGGACAACCATATTGTTATAAGCTGCATTTAGATGCCAACTGTATCAGGCAAATGTGTCTGCTCAGTTGCTAGGTCATATCCGAGTCTCTGTGACCCAATGGACTGTATTCTACTAGGCTCCCCTGTCCATGGAATTTTCCAGGCAAGAATACTGAAGTGGATCACCATTTCCTTCTCCAGGGGATCTTCCTGACCCAGGAATCAAACCCATGTCTCTTGGGTTTCTTGCATTGGCAGGGCAATTCTTTACCACTGTGCCACTTGGGAAGCCTGTATCAAGCAGGCTTATGCCCTATTTGTAGAAATTTTAGATCTACCGATATGAATAAGAAACAAGCACAATTATGTCTTAAAAATCTGTAAGCTGTAAACAAGAGGCACATGAAGAAATTCTTTCATTATTTAGACATTTTTAACAGCAGATAAAGAAAAAAAAAGTATTAGTAGCTAAAAATCTAAGAATAATCATAGATGTTAGGAATAAAGTAATTTAGAGAAATAATCCTGAAATATTACATTCATACATTATTCTTCTGACAAAAGTGACTCTAAGAAGATGTTATTTGTTTAGCTTATTAACAATTTCTCTCTTGTTCTTATTATCTTGACTACAAATAATCTTCATTACACAGGAAATTATTCATATCTCTGCCACATTTTTTATGATAATTCACCCCAAAATCATTTTGATCAGTTGATCAGTGGTCAGTGACTCATAGAAATGATACCAAATATTATCCAACTACCCATAGATATGAGTATATAACATATATATCTGTCTCTTATACACATCTAGATGTGTATAAGAGACAGGAGGAGTTAATTCAAGTAGGTCTCCAGATATTATAATAATTCTCCACATTTATATGCAGTTATAATGTCCTTTCAAAATATCCCCCTTGATACTATAGGTATTGTTTATTAAGAGATCTTGAACTTCTTAGTATTTCTTGTCCCAGACCATCATCACTCAATTTACTTTCTCATCATTCATAAAAGCATGAATACTTTTAAGTTGAAACGGTAAAAGAGAATAAATATCAAACTCTTCTTAAGGTTTTTGTGGCATTTCAAATTGAGCTTAAAATGCTTTCTATAATCTCTACCAGTAGAGTTGGCTAATTGAACAGTAAATACTTAAAAATCTATCTACTTCAGCCTTGGACTGGATTCCAGTATCTCTAGTTCTTCTCTTTTACAATAGGGATCATTGAAACCACTGCTTTTGAACCTGGGATTACTCTGAACCAAAGGCAGAAAAGTTTGAAGTAGTGCTAATCTTATGTTTCTTTTGTTCTGTATATACAATTGTATATACTGTCAAAGAAAACCATAGCTAGATGGTTGTTAAAGTGGTAAAAACAAGTTTTTTATTTAAGAATGATTGAAGTAGAGGAAAAACAGGCCTCAGTATAGAACTAGGCTCAATTCCAAACTGTCCAAGGACAAGTGGGGATTTATGGCAAGGATCAAGTTGAGATGGAAACATCAGTGGCTGGGAGAATTCTGATTAAACCAACTTGACAGGATTCCCACTGAAAGTAGACCAGGATGATCAGATACTAAGAGTGAAGAATTCTTCCTAAAATGACTTAGCAGCATTCTTGCTTAAATTGGGCCTTGTAAACAAATAGACTTCCCAAGTTGCTCGGTGGTAAAGAAACCACTTGCAATGCAGGTAATGTGTTACATACCTGGATCAGGAAGATTCCCTGGAGAAGGGATGGCAAACCACTCCACTCTTCTTGCTTGGAAAAACCCATGGACAGAGGAACCTGGTGGGCTATGGTCCATGTGGTAGCAAAGAGTTGGACATGACTGAGTGCACAGCAAACAGCATTTCATGAAGGAGATCAACCCTGGGATTTCTTTGGAAGGAATGATGCTAAAGCTGAAACTCCAGTACTTTGGCCACCTCATGCGAAGAGTTGACTCATTGGAAAAGACTCTGATGCTGGGAGGGATTGTGGGTAGGAGGAGAAGGGGACGACCAAGGATGAGATGGCTGGATGGCATCACTGACTCGATGGACGTGAGTCTGAGTGAACTCCGAGAGATGGTAATGAACAGGGAGGCCTGGCGTGCTGCGATTCATGGGGTCACAAAGAGTCGGACACGACTGAGCGACCGAACTGAACTGAATGGCAGAGCTTTGAAATTCTATTACTTAATTTCAAAATCTGGCACCACAATTAACTCACTGTGTGACTTTGGATAAATTACTAAAGAAACTATCATGGAGTAGCAAAAGAGTTGGATATAACTTAGTGACTAAACAACAAAGGCAAACATGAATGCCCAAATTTCAAGGTTGACGAAAGGGTTCAAAGAAACCTGAGTCAAGTTTGGTCAAGGAGAGAGTCTCTGTCACCACTCCCCGAACACAAGAGTTGTTGTTGTTCAGTCACCAAGTCATGTCTGACACTTTGCAACCCCTTGGACTCCAGCATGCCAGGCTTCCCCATCCTTCACTATCTCTGGGAATTTGCTCCACAGAGCCTATTACTAATAGAAAGTCGGGGCCTTGTATTAGTGAGAGGGCTTCCCTTGTGGCTCAGCTGGTAAAGAATCCGCCTGCAATGCAGTAGACCTCGGTTTGATCCCTGGGTTGGGAAGATTCCCTGGAGAAAGGAGCGGCTACTCACTCCAGTATTCTGGCCTGGAGAATTCCATGAACTGTATAGTCCATGGGGTCACAAAGCATCGAACACAACTGAGCAACTTTCACTTTTATATTAGTGTGGAGACAACCTTGCTTTGGTATTTTTAATTCCCCCTTTAGGGAGTGCTGTCCTCTCATGAAACCTTGGGGATTATGCTACTTATTAACAGAAATTCATCCCACATATTTTCAGGGATAGGTTGCCCTCAGAAGTAGGCCTCAAGATAAGGCATGAGTAAAAGCGTTTTATTGAATCTGTGATCCTGGGAAACACCAATAGGGCAGTGAGGAAATGAGGGAAGGGAAAAAAAGAATGAAGAGTGCTTTATCAAACAGGATGCAATGTGCATGTTGCAGCCCAGTCCTAAAGGGAATAGGGAGTGCGGGGATTTACCCACTAACTCTGTTAAGTCATTGGTTGAGGACTGTCCTAGTGGGATAGCTAGTTCGTCTACATTTGTAGATATAATAGGCTTCAATAGTCAAAGAAATCCCTGAAACTAAGGCTTGTTTTTTACTTTGAATAGGAAACTATCAGTTTTAGGAGAGTATTGAGTGTTCAGGGTTCTATGGTGGGGCTCTGACAGAGTCATTATTTGTGAACCTTCACTTTCCCTTCATATTCTCTGTCCTGAGATCCACTTTTTATAATGGGAACTCAGTATTTCCTCATGGGTATTTAATGACAACTGTCAGCCTCATCTATAGTAAGTTGTTTTGGCTCTACGTTTTTATTAAGATATGTTTACTGAGATATATTTTATATACATAAAATTGTAATATTGTAATATTACAATATATTACCATATATACAAATATTATAATATACATGTAAACTTTATTGTAATACATGCAGTTACTAAAAATTTTGGCAACCCCAAACAGTCATGTAATCACCATGCAATTAAAAGTAGTATTTCCATCACACAAAAAGTCATAATTCCTTATACTCAATTTCCTTCTCTCACATCCAGGCTCTAGAAAGCATTGATCTGATTTCTATCTTATCCAGAATTTAATTTAAAAGGGATCATACAGTATGTTGTCTTTTGAATCTTGCTCCTTGCATATAACATAGTGCTTTCAAGATTCATTTGTATTTTTGCAGCATTAGTAGTCTTATTCTTTTTATTGCTGAAAATTATTCCATCATTTGGATGTATGAGAGTGTGTTTAACCATTCAGCATTTGATAGATATTTGGAGTTGTTCACATTTTATTGGAGGCTGCTATTCCTTCTAATTAATGGAGAACAGAAAGGGGAAAATACTAACTTTATAGATGCCACTTTACCCAAGTGATCAAAATTAACATCATTAATGATATTGTATTTGTATCACCCACCCCCTATACTATATGATGGGAAGGGCACTTCATATGTGTGTTCTTCTTCACAAAACTTTATACCCCTAGGCTAATAATGAGAAAATATCAGACAAATTCAAATTTAGGGATATTCTACAAAATATATGACCAGCATTCTTCAAATCTTTCAAAGCCATGAAGTATAAGGAAAGATTCAAAAGTTATTACAGACTGAGGAAACTAATCAAGCATAATATCTAAATGCTATGTATTTAATCTGAAAAAAAGGACACATTGGGTAAACTGGTAAAATTAAATCTGCATTTTCCTTAATTGAATAGTATTAATGTCAATTTCTTATTTTGATCAATGTAGCATGATTGCATAAAATATTAACATGCAGGAAAATCAGGGAGAACAGATCAAAGCTTTGTGCTTTCTTTGTGATGCTTGTGCATCTAAAATTCTTTTAAAATAAAAGGTTTTGTAATGAAATAAAATTATATTCTTAATTGTTTTTACTTTTAGAGTAGCCTCTCAAAAATTAAAAATAAAAGAGCAACAACTAAAGCTAAGACAGTTGGAAGAAAGAAGTGAATAAAACAAACCTGAAATGGAGAATTAGAAGAGAATGCATAGCTTATCAATTTAGCCTTATTCCTTGGAAAAAAATAAAATGAATACATCTCTGGAATAGTTAATACATTATAAACAGGGTCTACTGGCTCCGTTTCTCTGGAGAACCTTACTAGTACAGATTTTGGTAGTAAGCATTGTTACAGAGGAATAGAATTTTACATATATAGGGAGATTTATTATGAGAACTTAACTCATATAATTATGGAGGTTGAGAAGTCCTACAATCTGTCATCTGCACACTGGAGACCCAGGAAAGCCAGTTACATAATTCAGTTCAACACTGAAGGCCTGAGAACCAGAAGAGTTGACTGGTATAAATCCCAACCCAAGGCCCACAGAAAATAAGATGAGACGTCTCAATTCAACAGTGAGGCAAGAAAAAGGGGACAAATTCCTCCTTCCTCTACCTTTTGCTCTCTTCAAGCCCTCAAAGGATTGGATGTCCACCCACAAGGGGCAGGGCAATCTACTTTACTAACCCCACCGTTTCAAATGTTGTGTGTGCTAAGTCACTTCAGTCATGTCCAACTTTTTGAGACCCTATGAACTGTACCCTGCCAGGCTCCTCTATTCATAGGATTCTCCAGACAAGAATATTGGAATGGGTTGCTATGCCCTCCTCCAGGAGATCTTCCAGACCCAGAGATTGAACCCAGGTCTTTTAAGCCTCCTGCATTGGCAAGTGGGTTCTTTCCCACTAGTGCCACCTGGGAAGCCCTTCAGATGTCAATCTCATCTGCAAACACCTTCACAGACATACCCAGAAATAATTAATATGGGCACCCTGTGGTCCATCAAGTTGACACATGAGTTTAACTATCACACATCCAAAGACCCCAAATGCATAGAGATGTGCAGATATTCACAAGGAAAAAACAAAAACAAATAAAACATGTGTAAACTAGAGATTTCATTACCCCTCCCGAGCAATTTTAAATTGATCCAGCCTCTGTTATTTACCACATAGGAAAAAAAAAATCATCTACCAAAATTTCCGTAAGTTCACAGGGAGCTGGAATTTTTATTATGACCTCTGATTTTTCTTTGTAATGTCTTTGACTCTATCAGGTATGGAATTGGTTCCTATTTTTAAACTTAATTTACATTAGATCAGACACTTACATAAAATATGTATATCTGGAAGAATTTGTTATAAAAAGTGATGAAAAATTATAGACATTTACATTGCAATAACTCAAGCAATTAAAAATCTTATGGCCATGATTTCAGGTACTAAAAGCCCCTATGAAATTTCTTCAATTCAATAACCTGTGTCAATGAAAAATTAATCAGTTTATCTAAGAAAGAAATGGAAAATTTTACTTGAGCTAAATTTGAGGATTTTAATCTAGGAAGAGCATCTCAGAAAGCTCTGAGGACTGTCCTACCTATTAGAAGTCTAGGCACAGTTACATAAGTTTTTTGAGACAGAAGGCTCTACATCAAATGATGTATTATTGACAGTTTACACAATCCAGATCTAAGTGCCATTTGATCTCCTTATGAGATCAAAAGGGAATGTTATGTTTCAAGGAGCTGTCTTGTTGATGCTAGGAGAATGCTGCTCTTTATGGTTGAGCAGGTATTTCTGCCAGTGGGCAGGTTTGGAGGATGCATAATGCAGATACATAATGCACAGTGTTGGGAGAGAGGGCCAGTTGAAGGGCAGAGAAGAATTTTTATGTTTAAATTTTCCTTGTCTTGCCATAAAATATAAATTTACTTCACACTTGGCTTCTGCCTTGTCTTGCAATAGGTCATCCGTCTCTCTACTGTCCTCTATTTTTGTCTACCCTCAGTCCTACTGGGCTTCCCTGGTGGCTCAGATGGTAAAGATTTGCCTGCAATGCTGGAGACTTGGGTTTGATACCTGAAGACTCTCTGGAGAAGGGAATGGCTATCCACTCCAGTATCTTTGCATGGAGAATTCCATGGACAGAGGAGCCTGGCAGGCTACAGTCCATGAGTTTACAAAGAGTAAGACACAATTGAGCAACTAACACTTTCACTTTTACCCCTACTAGCACCCCAGATTTCCCTTCATTTCCATTCATCTCTGAGGGAAGAGCTTAACTGCATCTCTCAGTTCCCAAGTCCCTAATGATTCCATGATTCTTTGACCTTATCTACCCACAGTGGCTCCCTTCCTCTTGGCATGTGATCAAACACAGGTCCCTTGCTCAGAGGTATAATTAACATAAGTACTTTTATTGCTAAGTGTCAATAAATACTTCTTTCTCCACTATATCAATTATTTAAAAATCAAAGCATTTTGGAGCACTAATGTTATCAGGAATAACAGATGGTGAGGGGATGGAAAATAAACTGAACAAACAAGACAAGTAAGAAAGATTCAACATCAAGTGAAATTGCTAAATTGTTTATTTTGGTTTTATGGTACAAGTGCATGAAAGCTTAAGCAAAAGAAGGGGCTTCCCTGGTGGCTCAGACAGTAAAGAATCTGCTTGCAATGCAAGAGATGTGGGTTCAATCCTTGAATCAAACCAGTCAATCCTATAGGAAATCAACCCTGAATATTCATTAGAAGGACAGATGCTAAAGCTGAAGCTCCAATACTTTGGTCACCTGATGCAAAGAGCTGATTCATTAGGAAAGACCCTGATGCTGGGAAAGACTGAGGGCAGTAGAAGGGGATGACAGAGGTTGAGATGGTTGGATGGCATCACCAAATCAATGGACATGAGTTTGAGCAAACTCCAGGAGATGGTGAAGGTCAGGCAAGCCCAGTCTGCTGCAGTCCATGGGATCACAGACGTGATCACAGACGTGACAGAGTGACTGAACAGCAATAAAGCAAAAGAGAAAGAAAAGAAGGAAGGGAGAAAAGAAAGAAAGCAGAGAAAATCCAGGGTAAAAGTTCATTGTAAGAACAAGATTGTTGTAAAGAAACAAGTGTACAGCAGATCATAATGTGTGTCCATGCTGGGACTGGGGGTCCAAAGAATTCTGAGATTTCTACTTGTTCAGTTCAGTTCAGTCAGTCGTGTCCGACTATTTGCGACCCCATGAATTGCAACACGCCAGGCCTCCCTGTACATCACCAACTCCCAGAGTTGACTCAAACTTGCGCCCATCGAGTCCGTGATGCCATCCAGCCATCTCATCCTCTGTCATCTCCTTCTCCTCCTGCCCCCAATCCCTTCCAGCATCAGAGTCTTTTGCAATGAGTCAACTCTTCGCATGAGGTGGCCAAAGTACTGGAGTTTCAGCTTTAGTATCATTCCTTCCAAAGAAATCTCGGAGCTGATCTCTTTCAGAATGGACTGGTTGGATCTCCTTGCAGTCCAAGGGACTCTCAAGAGTCTTCTCCAACACCACAGTTCAAAAGCATCAATTCTTCGGCGCTCAGCCTTCTTCACAGTCCAACTCTCACATCTATACATGACCACTGGAAAAACCATAGCCTTGACTAGACAGACTTTTGTTGGAAAAGTAATGTCTCTGCTTTTCCATATGCTATCTAGGTTGGTCATAACTTTTCTTCCAAGGAGTAAGCGTCTTCTAATTTCAAGGCTGCAGTTACCATCTGCAGTGATTTTGGAGCCCCCCAAAATAAAGTCTGACACTGTTTCCACTGTTTACCCATCTATTTCTCATGAAGTGATAGGACCAGATGCCATGATCTTCGTTTTCTGAATGTTTAGCTTTAAGCCAACTTTTTGACTCTCCTCTTTCACTTTCATCAAGAGGCTCTTTATTTCCTCTTTACTTTCTGCCATAAGGGTGGTGTCATCTGCATATCTGAGCTTATTGATATTTCTTCCAGCAATCTTGATTCTAGCTTGTGTTTCTTCCAGCACAGCGTTTCTCATGATGTACTCTGCATAGAAGTTAAATAAGCAGGGTGACAATATACAGCCTTGACATACTCCTTTTCCTTTTTGGAACCAGTCTGTTGTTCCATGTCCAGTTCTAACTGTTTCTTCCCGACCTGCATATAGGTTTCTCAAGAGGCAGGTTAGGTGGTCTGGTATTCCCATCTCTTTCAGAATTTTCCACAGTTTATTGTGATCCACACATCAAAGGCTTTGACATAGTCAATAAAGCAGAAATAGATGTTTTTCTGGAACTCTCTTGCTTTTTCGATGATCTACTTGTTACAGAAACCTAATCTGTCTTAACTTGGTCTTACAACAACCTGACTTCTGGACTGTCCTACAGATAGGAACATTCTAAGCTCCTGTGGCTGGGATAGACTTGTTCCGATGATTAATGGCTTTTACGCCTGTAACTCACACTGTATATTATGTATATTTAGTCACTCCAACTAAATAGCACCTTAACTGAGAATAACTGCATTGAAATGATTGTGACATATAACCTTTGATCATCAAAATAAAAATTTAATACCCTGTCCAATATTCTGTGAAGTAACAGGAATTGTGACTCATGATTGCACTTCATTAGAATCAATTTTGGTGTTTTTCTTGAGCCAGCTTGAAAGTGACATTTTGTTTCACCTGTCTCTGAGAATTCTTTTCAAAACTAACAGAAAAAGAAATACTTGAAATAGTATTTTTTTAATCTTCTAAAAAGTTTAAATGTTGTGTTAACTTGCAATGTCCATTCCATCTTAAACCCTCTGTCAACAAAGACATAAGTCTGTCTCATGAAATAACATGTTAAATATTTATTAGATTTTTCCTTGAAGCATGAAATTTACATTTATCTCCACGAATTTTTTAAATTGCTCAGCTTGTTTTGATAAAAAATTTTCACTCTGTTTCCTGCACCCTTTTTTGAGGAACATTGTACACTTGAATCATTTGAATTTTTCAACACAGGCATTTTAGAAAAAGTCAATTTATTTCATCTCAGTCAGTTGGATACAACATGTCATCAGAGGGAGGTTTTATGTTGTTGTTGCTGTTTTTTTAAATCACCAGGTTAATCCTTTGAGAACTGAAGTGCCAGGCTGAACATGAGGCTTTCATCTCAACACTTATTCAACCAAAACAGTAAGAGCAAGAGATTTCAATAAGCATGTATTGAAACTCACCACATCCATAAATGTCCATCTAAAACACAAGTCTCCTGTCCACTATTTCCTGTTCAACACATAGTTTCATTCATGTGCAATCTCAAAAGCCACACCTTCAAATATATAAAGTGTGCTTATCTATAACATTCCTACTTGTAAACTTACATGTTTATGCTATCAAGTCATTTGAGCATATTTATATTTTTGAAAGTCATTCATTATGGATTAAACACCACTCATATTTTAAAATACATAGTAGGCAACATTTTCTGAACATATAAAACACTTTCACAGTAACACTGTTCATCTTAAAAGACTTTCAACTAAACTAAATGATTTGAGATTGGGTTCAAATTCCTTATTTATCTTGCAAAACTTTTTACCCTCTGGCTCCAACGTAAGTTTTTAAGCTTATTTCCTATAGTTCTCATTAACTTACAATTAATTCTATTTAAACTGGTCTCTTGGTATTCTCCTAAAACATCCTGTAGTTTCTCATTACAAAGCAGGCTGGATTTATCCAGGCTCTACTCACCAGAGTAGTCTGTTTTCCTGCTTTCTGTTTAATTAAATTTTATACATATATTTCAAGACCTAGATCTATTCCCAATTCTTTGGGTTGTCCTTTTTTTATCTAAAGTGAAGTTTCTCAACTTTTTATGAAACCACCTAAATATTATATCTATAAATAAAACATTACATTTATCTGTTGCTATGGTAGTCAAAATAAAATGGAAATATTATTACAAAATTAAGGTACTCTGTGATAAGCTGCTTGTAACAAGGCTACATGCCTTACACAAAATTTAGGGCTTCATGGATACCTTCCCCAAGGAATAGGCTATAATTTTCCAGAGCAACTGAAACTGGAACATTGATTTGCACCAGGACTGGAACATATGTGAAATTTGGTCTAATTTCTAGGCTATGTGGCATATGGGTTTACTACAGGGAAAACAAGAAAGTAGGGGTAAGCTGGAGCAAGACCTTTTGGTCCTTCCCACTCCCATTTCCTCCACCTGCCTCTTTGTAGAAAAACTTTAGCCAGAACACAAGTTTAATCAAAGAAATGAGAAAATGCAAAAGTTAAGAAAAAATAAAGTCAAACAAGACAAAGTAATAAGAATTGAGCAGAGTTAAGGATCATTATTTCCTCCTCGAGGACTTTAGATAATATTCTGACCCATATCCTTTGAGTGGTCTTATGGATACCAAAATCTCCAGCAGGTGGAAGAAGTCAACTACTTGATGACCAGACTGTAGCCATGGCATAAAACTGCCACATGCCTGAGAGCTGGCCTCAAATAAGGGAACAGATTGACCCTAGAACCAAAGATTAACTGTACTCAAAACAATCAAGATGACTCTCAGCTCACTGTGCTGTTTTTGTGCATAGCCCCCTCCTTCTGCCTACTCCATCTGTAAAAGCTCTTGCCTACTGATTGTCAGGGGGGAGAGTGAGCCATTGGATGTGAGTTGCCCCACCCCCCAGGTTTGGGTGACAGGAGTACTTTAAAAAGGCATGTAGATATGCAGTCATTCCCCTAGACAGTTGGAAAAATATATGTAAAAAGTTCTTGTCTACAGATACACTGTCAATGTTAAGATATTGTGGACAAAGAAATATATAATGGTTGCAGGCGTGTTTGCAAATTTTCGGATCATAAATCACAAATATAGATGTTCTGAATTTCAAGAAAAAAAATAGTAATTGAGCTGTTTCTCATATAGAAAGCACTGTCTAGCATTCTCCACACTAAGAAGCAGAGGGAATTATCAATATTTACTTGATTTGGGTTGAAATTGAGGAGGTCAATAACATTTATATTTTTTCCAATCACACAGGTACTATAGCAAAATAGTGCTCCTATTTTATTGAATAATTAATGTATACTCTTATTGAATTTCTGATGACTATTTTGCTTTTCAAATATACTGTACTTTATGGAGGGGTTATATTTGGGAAACCCTCAGAGAGCAGTGATACAAACAGAATAGTTGTGTAGAATGACTGACTAGGTAAAATATTTCCATTAGGAAAATACCTAGCTTGAGAGAGAGTTAAATTTGCATTGGTTTAGGAAGAATGCATAAAAAATCCATTTATTCACTTATTTATTCATCCATCCTATAAATACATTAAAGGCTTATCATATGCCAGGCACTGCTAAGAACTGAGATAAAAATTTGTGTTTAAGGATGGATCCTGACTTAGTCTCCTCATTTATAAAATGCAGATGGCTTTCACTTCTCCATTAGTTTTCTACGGTGGCCTTAACAAATGACTACAAACAACTTAAACAACATAAATTTATCTTATAGTTCCACAGGTCAGAAGTTTAACATGGGTCTCACCAGGCCAAAGCCAAGCTGTCGGGTGGGCTATATTCCTCTCTGGAGGCTCTGGGGAGAATCTGCTTCCTTGCTCTTTCATGTTTCCCAAAAGAAATAGCATAAATAATTGACACTTATGAAAAATAGGGCTTCCCAGGTGGCACTGGTGGTAAAGAATCTGCATGCCAATACAGGAGAGAGATGTGCGTTTGATCCCTGGGTTGGGAAGATCCCCTGGAGAAGGGAATGGCAACCCACTCCAGTATTCTTGCTGGAAAACTCCATGGACAGAGGAGCCTGAAGGGCTACAGTCCATGGGGCTGCAGAGAGTCGGACATGACTGAGCAACTGAGCACACACACATGA
The DNA here is from genome assembly GCA_006410635.1 of Cephalophus harveyi. NCBI lineage: Eukaryota > Metazoa > Chordata > Mammalia > Artiodactyla > Bovidae > Cephalophus > Cephalophus harveyi. Next base: position 369,273 of record SJYT01000964.1, on the reverse strand, counting down.
AAAATAATTCAACTACATATTTCAGGGCTAGATGTATTTTAAACTAATCTAGTCTACAATTTTAGGTAGCAATGCCGACTCAATGGACACGAACTTTGGCAAACTCCAGGAGATAGTGAGGGGCAGGGAAGTCTGGCGTGCTGCAGTCCATGGGGTCACAAAGAGTCAGTCATGACTTAGTGACTGAACAACAACAACATTCTACAATTACCCACTTAAAAAGAGGTCCAGCTAAATATTTTATTAGTCTTAATCATACTATGTGAACTGTTTTTTCTCTCTGCTTCCCCACCACCCATGTCCCTAGCCTTAAGGAAGAAATATATCAGTGGCAAGAATTGAGAATGGGTTATTTCCTGTTAAAAGTTTATTACCTGATTATTCTTATTAGACTGTTAAAGTAAGCAAAAAAGTTAACAAATCAGTAAACATGATAAAATCCCTCATTTAGCTGGTAGCCATGCTCTCAATATCAGAATCTGAATATAAACAAGGAATAAGAATCTGACTTAAAATTGATAATTATGTTTAGTGTAAACATAACAAGGCTTTAAAAAAAAAAAAAAACCTCTCCCTAAAAATACAATAGAAGTTAAATAAAAATATTTTACCCTCAGTTTTGTGTAAAATATAGGGTCGCTCTCATAAACTTATAAATTTTAATGCATAGATAGCTTTCATGGAATCTCAGCTATAGTCACGACTACTGTTAACTCCATTTTATAGGAAAATATAAATGAATAAGACACTAGAATTTTCTAAGATTAACGTTAAGTCAACGCTAGCACCAAGAATGAGTGGAACAATAGATATTTCTATCTCTTATCAGCTGCCTAACTTGGACAATCTCATCCACTCAGCAAGAGACTATTAGCTTGTGCCCAAACTTGCCCATATTTATAGATTGACTGAAAAGATGAGGTGACAATTCAGTCAATAACCTTTGACACAAATTCAGACAAATCGTGTGCTCCTCACAATGACAAATTACTCTAGAAAATTAACTGTCGAAAGTGCAGCAATATGATGAAGATTGATTATTTTATTCTTGCAAGTCTGCTTTGAGTTAGAGTAACAGCCTCATTTGGACACAGATGGTGCCAACAGGGAAGGACTGATCGTGTCTCTGTCTCAGCTGAAAGAAGAAGATGGATTTTCACAGAATAACAAGGGTGATGATTCTTTTTTCAAGAGAAGGAGCTTATGTTTTGTGAGTGCCTCTTTAAGATTATCTTTTACAGTCTGCAAAGAAGAAAATCATATTTTTAAACATTTTGCCACTACTTCTGAATAAACTGCCTAAAGGCAATTTTAGCCCCTTGCCACAACTTTTCTAAAAGTGTAGAACTTGAGAAACTTTCCTTCAACTTTATGTCTTTTATTGATTCAATAATTATACTTTAAAATAACACATAGTATATTCAAAAGGATATATGTTTGATTTTAGATTTTTCTTCAAATATTATAAGTAATAGCTTACAGGCTAAATTCTATGAGGAACTTAGATCTCTCCTTGAAATTCAGGTATGTATATTAAAATGGATATTAACTATTTCAAGCAAAGAGATCAGTAAAATTGATATTTCAGAGTTTTCACAGTCAATTATTTATTTGTTTTAACATCAACATCTCTCAGTGCCAGGTGTCTTATAATAAGATATTCTTTTACAGAGGAAATATTTAAAATTATATTGCAACTTCATAAAAAGTAACTGGAAGCTCAATGAAGCATCACAAAAGCAGATTTAAACTATTTAAACTTTGGGAACTACTCAGTTCCCACAGTTGTTTGCCCTACTATAAGACCTACATAAAATAAAAAAAAAGATAATAGAAAAAATGGACCCAAGTTACCACAGACATAAGTCTGAAAAAAATCTTGTATAAGGAGGGGTTGGATGTAAGGAAGATTCAAAATTGGGAAAAGGGAAGAGGGACACAGGGAAGATGGGTAAATAACAATTCCAGCACACACTTCCAAGAACATTGCAGAACTGGATATGGTGGGGAAGAGTTGTCAAGAATACATACCTCAATTCACAAGAAGCAAACTCTTCAAATAAATAGGGCACTAATGTTGCCTTGAGCATCTGAAGTAATTAATCAAATGAGTCAGGTCTCCTCAATTTCAATCTTTCAAAGAAAAGAAGAAATTAGGCAACGATCATAAGAAGGCATAGAATCATGTTAAAATATCCAGTATCTGGATGCCAGACTACCTCTAACCAAGTTGCTTTGGCAAAAGTTGGTATTAGTAGATGCTGTGGACATTTTCCCAGCAGGGGTGGGTATAAATGGTAAGCCATCTATCCTCAGTTTGCAATCACTCTGAAGAGCCATCTCAGCTCCAGGGCTCCCTTTTAGACAAGCTGAGACCTATGTTCTGTCTTGTAGTTCGACTTTAATTCTGCCCAACTCTCTCACTTCTTCACTAGTATCCCTAAGAGCATTCCTTGAATAAACATCTTGAATACAAATTTCCTCCTTAAGACTATTTTCTGAGGAGCCCTACTAAAAAACAATCCTTATCAGAAGTGGTTGAGAAAGCAGAGTCTAAAAATGAGATTTTGGAGTTAGATCATCACCAGCTGGCTGGCAATAAGAAGGGCATCATGGGTGGTAATTGGAATGATGATAGCAACTGGCATATTACAGCAGTGAAAAATTTTAAATGTACATTGATTGTGAAGTGGGATGAGAAATCAATTAAAGAAAATGTACCAGCAGGTGCACTATCTCGGGCACTTGATAGGTTCTGAAGAGGTTGTTATTATAAGGACAATGGGAGAGAATGGCAGTTGCTCATGCTATTGATGCATTGAGGAAAGAAAATGAGGTTTTTATATGCTGATGTCAGGAGCCAAAAAAACTAAATATCAGATCTAGGACTTAATTATAAGCAAAGTAGAGTTCCAGAGAAAGTTGATTTGTCAACTCTAGCAACTGTGCTATGCAAAAATCAGGACTCAGAGTAAGAAGTGAGACCCCAAAATTTTGGTGGAGACACATGAGTGAAGCAGACAAGAAACTGGGGACCTGAGTTTCCCTCAACCTCTAGGTTTTCAAAACTGGCCCACTCCTACCCATTAAGGGTCAGAACGCTCCCATTTTTCAAGATGACACAGAGGCCTCTGCCTTTTAGGACAATACAACACTCCTAAGGATCTTCTTCCACTAATCCTCCTAGTTAATAGACAAAAAATTAGGGGCAACTCACAACATAATCCCCCTGGAGAAGGGCATGGCAACCCACTCCAGTGTTCTTGCCTGGAGAATCCCATGGACAAAGGAGCCTGGTGGGCTGCAGTCCATGGGGTCACAAAGAGTCGGACACGACTGAAGCGACTTAACACTTATAACATGATCCAGAGAGATGCTGGCCCATCAAACAAAGAAAAGTATTTGACAAAAGGAGATATAGGTTAGAGCCAATATATATTAGTAAGACCCACAAGAACATACATGGTTGTAGAATCTGAAGAGCTGGATCAAGATGGATTAAGTGTAAAGTGAATACAAAGAACTACTGACATAGGAACACTTTCCGCCTGACCCTTATGAGAAACTGATATAAGAGGAGAGAGGTCAAGCTCATTTTAGAAGTGGGTCAGTTCTTTACATATATGGGGTTTCCCACATGGCTCAGCTGTAAAGAATCTGCCTGCCAATACAGGAGTCACAGGAGACATGAGTTCAGTCCGTGGATCAAGAAGATCCCTTGGAGAAGGCATTGTCAATCTACTCCAGTATTCTTGCCTGGGAAATCCCATGGACAGACGGGCTTGGTGAGCTACAGAGAATGGGGTCACAAGAGTCAGACACGAGTTAAGGGACTAAACCACCACCACCACAAATGCCCATCAGGGAGAACCCCTATGGGAGAGGTACTGAACAGCCAAGTGGACTGAATGCCTTACTCAGTTGACATAAAGCAGCCTCTCTCTTCCAACTTACCTATCTTGTAACAATGAACTCTTGACCAAAGCAGTCATGCTGGCACCATCAAAGACTATTCATGGGCCTCATAGCACAAGGTACCACCCACCAACACTGATCTAGCTACTGCTGAAACAAAGACCAACTCTCCCATCCAACTAATAGTCAGATCCAACCCTGCTTCGCTTCCAAGATCAGATGAGATCCAGCACGCTCAAGGTGGCATGACTGTAGACTGAACAAAAACCAATTCTGTGTCACATAATGGCAGCATTTCTTTTTGTGACAAGTCGATTCTCAGGACCATCCTTTCTGAGAGGGGCAGCTATCTAACTTGACAGAAATCAACATGTACTCTAGGTATGTGTATGCTTTTCTTTCTTTTGGAGCATCAACCAGCCTCCAGGAAACCTCACCAGGACACTCATCAAGTTATTGTTGAATGTGTTCCATGAAGCAAAAACTTAAACCAAGAAAGAAAGGAACTCGTGAGGTTCAATGATCACAGGCTCCTACAAAAGAGACAAATGAAGTGAATCCCTAGAATTGATAGTTCAGGAAAATCCAAAATCATCTCTGTGCAACCATCCTAAAGAGACATTATTCCAGAATTCTCAAAAAAAGACTTCTTACTCAGACTTTATGGGAAAAATCTGTCTTGTGTGTGTATCTGCATACAACACATACTATAAAAATGAATGGAACCACATTTATTAGGAAAATCTTGGCAAGCAATATATCAAAACAAATAATTTTCTACATAACATGTTTTTTCCTAATTTTTTTGTGAATTTATGCCTCATCTTGCTCTTAAAATTTGTTAAACAACTTACTAAAAAATTTTGTATGTAATTTCCAATTTTTACTCTAACTCAGCAAGGTATTATTTTCACGTGTTTCAGGAAATAGTCAGCATCTCTGAGAGATTAAATAGCTTGTTCAAAGTAACCCAAGAAAATAAGTCATGCTCCAAATCAGAAAAGTAATCTTGTTAGAATGCTTATAAGCGATTTTTTCTACTTCTGTTTCACAAACTTTCTGAAATATGGTTATGCTGATTTTATGGTTAAAATAAGTTTGTAAATAAGAAAAAAAATGAACTCATTAGAGGTTCAATACATTTTCATTGACTTTCCAAGTGAAATAGCTGTACAAGAACAATTGTTCTTCAGGATCCTCTGGTTTTACTTTAAAGAGACTTGGTTAAATTTCATGCCAGGAAATTGTGTTCTCAGCCTAAATTGTTCATACAATTTCAAGCAAGTATGTCATTTTCACTCTTTAATAACTCTGAATCATTATGTTTAACAACTTAGCTATCTGCATTTGAGAGCTAACTGAAAAGATTTTTTATTTAAATGGAATTATGGATTTTATGGAACAAATACAGTTTTCTATAAGTAGTCAAAAACAATTTTTTCAAATAAAACAAGGAAATATTGTCATAATAAAAAAAATGCCATATCCATCAGTTTCATTGGTAACTTTTGAGTCTTCTGTCTGTATTTGATATAATATGCTCTAAGTATTCTTCACACACAATAAAGAGAATAAAATGGCTGGTTTTGCAGTCTCTGGATAAATGGCCTTCTTGATAAAACTAACTGATCATGTTCACTGAGGAGATGAAAAAAAATACAAAAGTTTGGATGAATTTAGAGAATATCCTGAATTATAAGCCTGAGCAATGCTGCCCCTTTATTTCCTCCCCTTCAAAATTATACATGAATTTTACAAAAAGGAGGTATTTTTCTAAAGAATATACCATGCATCACAATTGAGTTACCTTAAGAAGCTAAACTATACCTGCTTAAAGTTTAATGAAATAATTTTCCTCATTTTAGCCACTTAGGCTAAGAATAGCAGCCAAGTATTCAATGGTCTAAATCAAAACTGCTTTTGTCACCATAAATTACTTTTAGAAAGCAAGTGGATCAAATATCTCTCAGGTAACTTCATGTTCAAAGAAGTGTGTCAGGATATAAGAGGGTCTAATAACTATTACCCTTTTCTTTCAAATCAAGTTCAGAACTAAGAGGTATGGGTTAAGTATATGAAGGTAAAGATTATTACTTTCATAACTGATAATAAAAATATTGGAAAATATGTGTTAAAATAAGTTCTAACAAAACAAGCTAGTATTTTCCCCATGATTAAAGGAATGAGTAATAGAAAAACTATGTGTGGCTCAAATGGAAGATTGAGTCAGATAAACACATGAAGAAAGACAAAAATGGTCTCTTCCACCATATTTCCTTGTTACTTACGTGTGAGCAAAATTCTGTAAGATTTAATCACTTTATGAGATCTAGTTAGTGATTCAAGTGAAGAAGATCAAATCATAGTTCATTAATTGACTAAATAAAATGCTTGTTTCCTGCCCACACTGAAAATTCTTTTGTGGCTGAAATGGGCATATGCATCCTCTATTTTTTTAGAAAATAATGAGTGAAAAATTAGAAGATAAGGGGAGCAAATGTTTTGGGGAAGTTAGAGGTCACTGCTTGGTGGGTCTTCAGGGTCAGTATCCCGGAGGACAGAGGGCTTAGTCAGAGTTTGAAAACAGTGGTACGTGAAGCGTGCAGAAAGAAGGGGTATGATCTTTCAGGCAGGGAAAATGGTATGAGTAAAACTGCAAGGTGTGTTAATAATAAACAGTATATTTGGAGAAAATGGGTAGACCTTATGGCCTGGGGGGAAAGGGTCACATTGAGATGAAAATGTAACAAACAGAATGGAAGTCTAGAACTGGACTACCAAAGAAAATTATTTGGGGCTGGGGGAGGGGTTGTTGTTTTGTATTATTGTACAGACAGAAGGGAGCTATAGAAGGTTTTAAAGCAAAGCTGTAATATAAAAATAGTAGAATATCACATTTGGGATAAAGAGATAGAAGAGAACAATGACTATTTTATCCCCTCTATTCTCATTCTTATCCCCTCTATTCTCATTCTTATTTTTCCATCTTAGACATCTAGACCCACTGTAATAATCAGACTAAAGGTCTGTGTGTGTGTGTGTGTGTATGTGTGTGTGTGTGTACTGCAGCTAAATTATTTTCAATTTTAAATTTTTTCATCAAAAATTATTTTTGCTTTATCATGTAACCTTGTTTTAGTTGAAATAGTTATGGTCAGACATTAAAATTAATGGCTAAAATGTATTTATTTATTATTTTGCATCAACACCAATCTTTATTGTCATTTTTTTTTTTTTTTGATTGGATCTCCCTTTTCGTGAGGTAGAATAGCCAGGACTATGTAAGCTTCTAAGTAACACTTGAGAGCAGGTCCCATAAGGCAGCTTTGTCTCCCCCCTCATATGGTGCCTGAAGAACATATTATATTATATAACCTTTTTCCAAGCCGGCCCCACTCTGCCTGAGACCCTCTTCCTTTATTTATTTTTTATATTTTTAATATAAATTTATTTATTTTAATTGGAGGCTAATTACTTTACAATATTGTATTGGTTTTGCCATACATTGACATGAATCTGCCACGGGTGTACACGTGTTCCCCATCCTGAACCCCCCTTCCACCTTCCTCCCCGTACCATCTCTCTGGGTCATCCCAGTGCACCAGCCCTGAGCATTCTGTATCGTTTCACATATAATAATATACATGTTTCAGTGCCATTCTCTCAAATCATCCCACCTTCACCCTCTCCCACAGAGTCCAAAAGACTGTTCTATACATCTGTGTCTCTTTTGCTATCTCGCATACAGAGTTACCGTTACCATCTTTCTAAATTCCATATATATGTGTTAATATACTGTATTGGTGTTTTCCTTTCTGGCTTACTTCACTCTGTATAATAGGCTCTAGTTTCATCCACCTCATTAGAACTAATTCAAATGTATTCTTTTTAATGGCTGAGTAATACTCCATTGTGTATGTGTACCACAGCTTTCTTATCCATTCATCTGCTGATGAACATCTAGGTTGCTTCCATGTCCTGACTATTATAAACAGTCTAAAATGTATTTAATAGAGAAAGCCCAAAGAAAGTCAGATGTAAAAGGCCCTTGACTAGTTTGCTTTTTAATTTTACTTCTCTTCTCATTCTCTTTATTTTTTAAAGTTTATGTACTGTGCTGTCCTCTGCTCATTCACTTCAGTCATGTCTGAATCTTTGCAACCCTATGAGCTGCAGTCCACCAGGCTCCCCTTCCATGGAATTTTCCCAACAAGAATATTGGAGTGGGTTGCCATGTCCTCCTCCAGGGGATCTTCCTGACCTAGGGATCAAACCTGCATCTCCTGCATTGCAGATGAATTCTTTACCATTGAGTCACCAGGGAAGAACTTAAAGTTTATGAAAACTTATCTATTGGAAAAAGTCTAGAAAATTGACCTTCCCATGTATGACTTGGCCTTGTTCTGTACCATAGGGAGAGAGTCCATCCTCTTCCATATTCCCTCATCCAGTTAGTCAACATCTTTCACTTCTTATATTCTAAATATTTACCTTATGTGGTGTGACCACCCTATGGGAGCAAAGTTGACCCCTACTGCTTGGTTTAGATGTCAAAGCTAGTGACACCACACACATTCCAAGTGAGCATTAGAAGTTTTATTACTTACATAATAAAGTATTCTGGGGATTTATGGGCAGCCTTTTTAAGAAAATGGCTTGAGAGAGAAAGTTAAGGATATTGGTTGAGATTTTCTATTATGGTTAGGATCTAAGGCCAAGATAAGGATTCCATTGTGTGGTCAGGGACTTGTGTGGTGTGCATTAGCCACCAGAGCCAAAAAAGAAAGTGTCAGAATTTCTTATCAGTTTTCTCAAATAGGGGGCATGAAGGAGAAGCAAGGGTTAAAAGCCATTATCAAACGCAAAAACTGGATTCAGACTTCTTATTCCATTATGAAACACAATCATCATCTTTCATTTGCACTGATATCATAGCCTCTCAAATACACCCTCTTGCTCTAATCTACAGCATCTGCCAATCCATCTTTCACCATTATGTCAACTTCATAGACTTGCAAATCTGATGATGCCATGACCCTGTTCAAAATTCTTCAGTGGTTATGCATCCCTAAGTAGTAATTCTTAAATGTTTTCATTAAGAATTAGTGGATAAAGTCCTGGGGACAGAAGAATATTCAAAGTAGTTCACTATAAGACAAATATTTTAGAAGCCTATTGTTTTATTTTAAATATCATACAGATTTTGTCTCCTACTATAAATTGTCACGAGTTTTAATATATAAATTTAATATATAAAAATATGCAAAAATAATCTCCCACATAGCAATTTATGCTAAAAATTTATAGTACCCTTACAATTTCCTGGAGGAGTCACCATATTGATCCCTCAGCTTGTAGTACTTAACCAGGCATACCCTTGAAAAGTGAAAGTATTAGTCAGTCCCGTCTAACTCTTTGTGACCCCATAGACTGTAGCCCACCAGACTCTTCTGTCCATGGAATTCTCCAGGCAAGAATGCTGGAGTGGGTAGCTATTCCCTTTTCCAGGGGAATCTTCCCAACCTAGGGATCCAACCAGGGTCTCTAGCACTACAGATGGATTCATTAGGAGAAGCATAACCATCCCCAGTAGACTATAATGGCTTCTATTTAACGTAGGAGATCCTTCATTATCTTGAACCAAATCCATCCTCAGGTTCTGTCGTCTTGATCTGCCTCTCCAAACCATACACAAGCACTCTATGTTGTAACACATGACCCCTGTGTTTCACTCCTTAATGGCATCACATGGTATCTCTGAATTACCCTGTTCCCACTCCTCCCTAGATGCAATTCCTCTTGTTGGTATTGATTCTTCAAATTAAGAATTTTTGAGTCCCTCTTTGAGGTGTCCACCTAGGTTTTCCCTGAACATTGTACATTATAGCAAGGATCATTTTATTTTGTGATTTTTGCATATCTACCTTCCCCAAAGATTTTGTGGACAGGAAGAGTATCTTTTCAACATGGACTGGCACAAAGCCTGCTGCAGAGAGAGTACTCAATACACCTTTGTTGAGTGAATGAAGAGACATTGTTTTGCCATTTAGAATAATAACTGTGGCAGTATTACCTTTTAAATACTGTGAAAGAAACATCTCCAGTAATAACATTGTTCAAATTCTTAATTCATCTCATAGGAAGGGTGATTTAAATATAGTTAAAATTATAAGGTGCATTCATTTTAGAGCGTTATACAAATGACCTAAAGGAAAAAAGAAAAAAACCTGACAACACAACAGCCAAAAAGAAAGTGAAATAAAAAAGAAAAGTGTGAATCTGAGAATAAATAAATAAATAGTAAAATAAAACCTCTTTCTGAAAGCTCCCAAGAGTGAAAAGCAGGGACAAAGAAAATCTCTCAAGACTGAGTGGTATGGGAGAGGAAACAGAATTTACACAAACCATGAGGGAATGAACAGGGACAGGAGAAAGGCAAAAAAAATTTAAATGTTAAGCAAGTCCATGAAAATATAATTATATTTGCTGATAAGAGGACAGTGGGTTTCAGGTGGGCAGTGAGATAAGTTGAATACATTATCATGTGTGTGTGTGATGGGAATATATAAGTGAAAGATGAACTTTTTTACCATGGGCTACAAATTAAAAGGTGCTAAATTCTTATCCAAGTTGATTTGTGTAGTGTTTCCATCCTTAGATGATTGAAATTGCAGATCTTAGGATATTTATTTACATGCCATTTTACTCACAGAGTGACTATAATAATAAAAAAAAACAATAAAAATAAATTGATAGTCACACTAATAATATTTACGTTGCAGTCCACAAATTCATTTGTGCTAGAAATATGTTTTCTCTGACATAAAGTAATTTCTGTTTGAGCCCCATTAACTCTCAGTTGGAAGAAAATAATCTTAGTTCTCTTTAGATGTCCCTTTCAATCCAACCCCACAGGCTCAAGGACCTAATGAAAGAATCAGGAGTAAAGAGAGAAAAAGAGAAAGATCTAGACCTCAATAATCAGTTCCCAAGTTGACCTATGAGATGTCCACTGCCCTGCCCTTAAGGCAGTTCTCAGTCTGGCAGCTCTCAAGAACCCTCTGCTGTTAGATGCATATCTCTCTGTCCTCCTTTCCTTCCTAGAGCTCAGAGTAAGTTATTCCTAGAGGAACTCCCTATTACTTCAAATTTTGAGCAAAGATGTGTTACCCCTACCCCAAACTCTCCCTTCTGTATGGAAAGGGAAGAAACAGAAAGCCAAGAGAATTGATGACTTTTCTGTCAGCCCTTAAGTAAATAGCGTCATGTTAGATGGGGAGGGATCAATATACCTTAAGAGAAAGAAAGATCAGGTTATCATTTATTGCCTGAGTACTACATGTCAGGCATTGAGATCATTGCTTCATGCTGGTTAGTGTGTTGGGCGGTACTGCTCATAAATGGAATCTCTTGTTATTGAAGCAGAGAAAATTCTCAGGGTAATTACTAGAAATAATATGAGTTAAATTCATTGATTTCAGAAGCAAGTTCATGGAGGTCAGTGACACACTGGGATGAAACAGAAAGATGAAGGAAAAGGAGGTAAGAGTGTAGCAAGCTAAGGGCATCAGTGGAATTGGACCAAGTAGAGCTCAGGGCTCAGCAAAGATTGAACTAAGAATGAACTGTAGTCTGCCAGTTGTCCTTGGCAATAGAGTTCTCTCTTATGAAAATGATGTTACAGTGGGAAAAGTCATATATTGATTAAATCAGTAGTAGCTAGCAAGAGTGTATTTTGCAAAAAGATGTAGCTCAGATAGTTTTAATGTGGGGGAGTTGGAAAGAATTTTTTAAATAATTTTGTGAATCCACCAAAGAATGATATAAATAAGGAAAGAATCTGAGTTATATAAAATAATTAAATTGGGTCTGTGTACTGGTAAGCTTCAGTTCCAGTGAACTATTTTGCCTGCTGATAGCCCTTTTCATAGGTCATGTAAATAAAATCGGTATGTCCTAGGTCCATACCTCTTCAAATTTCCTTTGCAATATTATTATTACTGCATAGAAGAAAGCGCTTAAGGGCAAACGAAGTTAGCTTAACACTTGAGAGACAGCAGAATATGCCACCCCAAAATATGCCACTTTGACACAAGGATTATTTTGAACTGAAGTTACTCGAAAAACAGAAAGTGTCAAAAAAGATTTCTCTGACTGTTCATTTTTGCATTCATATCATCAGAAGGACCACAGAGCAGTTTTAATGGGTTTCTATAAGGCTGACCATTTTAATGTCCCCAGACAGAGCATTCTTGGTGACCCCAGCTTCAGACCTCTCTGAGATCCTTCACTGTATATTTTATAAGTGAGAAATGTCATGTGATTTCAATGCTCACATTTGCAAGTGAATTTAAGAGTGTTGCACCAAGTAATTACTTAAAATGAACTTTATTTCTAATGTATTAGTAAAGAAGTCCAGCTGCCAATAGACAGGCAAGACCAAAGGCCAATGTGACAATTCTATACTCATACTGAATTATTCTAGTGATTATAAAGACAAAATTTATTCATTTGCTCAATATAACACACATAGGCTTGGCAGAAAATACACTGTACATTCAAAAGGTGTACATGAATGAAGATAATTTAAGGATGGGAGTATTTACAAATGTATTTGTAGAATTAAGTGAACAAATAAGGAGTGGTGAAGTACCCTGGGACTGGCAAGAATAAGAAACTGTGCACGCACCTAAACCCAAGAGGGTAAATAAGGGAACAGCATCAGGGAAAAGCCAGAGCTAATCATCAAACTCAGACTGGCTGGCATAGAGGCATGCAGACAATAAATACCCACAACTGAATCTTCCCAGCTCCTCAGTCTTCAACCAGTGCTAAACACAAATGGAAGCCAAAAAGCAAAAAAGATAAAAGTGATACAGTCCATGGTGGTCATTTTTCAGGGCCCCAGGTTTGGATAGAAAAGAGCAGAGAATGGATTTTGTAGGAGAAAGTAGAGCTGTGTGCTTATTATTTGTCTGGTTGCTCTCAGACCCATTGCTTGTTCTTTCCTAGACCTGGCATTAGCACAGGGAATTGCATTTTCCAAACTTTCTTACCATCCTGTTTCTAACCATATCTGGTCATTGAGAAGTGGTAGGAAGAGATTGGAGGACTGAAGGAAATCAAAAGTCTTTCCACATCTCTCTCTACCTTGGACATTATCTCCAAAGTATCTGTATATCTTTGGTAATCCAGTTACCACTGAAGAGCCATTTTCATCATTGTCCCAAATCGTACATGGTAAGGCAGAACAGGGCAGGGCAGGGATATCATTTTAGTTTCAACTACAACTCAAGGCTTTTGGACTGAGCTAATATACCTTCTCTGTTCTGGGGATGATAGACTCTTTGTGTACTTCTAATGTTTCATGTTCCTCTGTACAAATCCTCAGGTCTTTCATCACCCATATATCCAATTACCAGTATTAAATTTCCTTTATTTGCAATATCAATAGTCATTTCTGTTTCTGACAGAACTCAGATAATATCCTGGGTTAATTTGTAATTGAAAGACATTTTCATAGACCTAGACTTTTACTTCCAAAGTTATTTAATAAATTGAAACTGTGATTTGACATCACAAAGAAGAATATGGTAAATAACAGTATTGCGCTACTTTATCTCAAGCTAATGAGAGAGGAATAGAGACAGAATTTAATAAATGAGTCAAACATTGATGTCACATGCAAATGATAGGATACTATATAAAGAAAACTTTAACAGGGTTGAATAGATAAAATGGTTGGGAAATGGAGTAATTCCTTGGCATGAATGACAATTGAGGAATTAAACACCATAAAATAATCTGTGATTTAGCAGTCAGTTTCATATTCACATTTGAACAGATATATTATTTAGAGCTCATTTTTGTCATGCAAGATGTCCTTTGTTTGTTGAAAGTAGGGATAATGATAAATGATCAGTGATAGAAAACTCTGGGCAGCAAAGAGAACTGATGACCTATTACTAGGTTAATAATTCAGTTTTTCACAGTTCCTCATAGTGGTATTTCTGAAAAACAAATTTCAACATTGAATTTTAGCAGTAGGTAAAATAGAGAGAAACTAGAAGTAGAAATATAGATAGAAAAATGGATTGATGGATGGGTAGATAGATAGATAGAGATAGATCGATGCTATCCAATATCTATTCATGAAATGATCTGCTGTAGGATAGAACAATGCCTATCAAAAATAAATCTTCACTCCCAAGACATACTTGAAGACAACAGTGCTTGCTGATATATAAGCAGAAATAATTGGATACAACTTCCAATAAAGCTTATTTGGGGGTTTACTCACCAGGCAGGTACCTTTTGCTTTCCCCTCTCTTTCTCATTCCTCCCTGAATTGTAGATGTGATGGCTGGCTTTGTAAATATGATGGATGATGGATACTGGTAGAGCCACAATTTTTCAAGCATGAGGCAATCTTAACAGGGAAGATGCTTGTTAAGAATAGCAGTGCAAATGGAAAGTAGAAGCCTGTAACATTGATTATGCCATGAAGCCCAGTAGAAGTTCTGTGCAACCAAACTCTAGACTGAATTTCAAGTGATAGAACAAACCTCTATTTTATTTAAACTACTGATATTCAGGCTCTTTTTTCATGTCAGACAAATACAGTTACTAACATATCATCCACTTTTATCTGAAGATATTCATCACAAAACTATGATGTGAAATTATTACCTTTGATCTGAAAATTATCTTATTTATTTATTTATTTTAATTTTATTTTTACTTTATTTTACTTTACAATACCGTATTGGTTTTGCCATACATTGACATGAATCCTCTTTTAAGCTATTCATAAAGACAAAAAATTAAATAAATAAGAAAATATGCTCTCTTTATTAGTGAAAGTGAACAGATGATGGTAAGGCTTTCTATTATTTCCTCAAATAACTTATAAATGATGCAAAGTCCCAGCCAAAACAGAAAACATATTTAACTTGAGAAATTATTTATAAATTTAACTTAATATTTTAGTGAAAGGAAATAGCTAAAAAAATTAAGAACAAAATTTTCCTTTCAGTTTATTGAGATATGATTAACATACAGAGCTGTACAAGTTTAAGGTGCACAGCATATGATTTGATTTTCATTCATCATGAAATAATTAGCATACATTAGTGAACATCCATCATCTCAAATGGTCACAAAATGAAAGGAAAAATGTTTTTCTTTGTGATGGGAACTCTTAGAATTTTCTCTCTTAACAACTTTCATATATGACATACAGCAATGTTAATTGTATTTATCATGGTATACTTTATATCCTTATAGTACTTATTTATCTTATACTTTTATCTAATTCATCTTCCCTCCACTCCCAGCTCTGATAATGACAAATCTTATCTCTTTTTCTATGAGTTTGCTTGTTTGTTTCTGTTTCCATTTTTTTTTTTTTTAATTAAAAAAGTCGAAGTCTAGAAGAGTCAAACTCTTGTTGGCATCCACCACGAGAATTGGGGAGTCTAAAAAAGGGTGGATATATATGTGGATAACTGATTCACTTTGCTACAAAGCAGGAATTAAAACAACATTGCAAAGCAACTATACTCCAATATCAATTAATAAAATAAATAAATAAATGAAAAAATAATAACAGGAACTTGAGACTAGATCAACACTAACCCATTGTCTTCATTAAAGATTCTAAAACTGCCACTGCTGAATTTGGAAAACACATGATGGATACTAATTTGATATTGTCCTCAGCATGCCTTGTTTCCCAGGTTCTGGGAAAGAAAAATACTGGCCTTTCTGGGAAAGAAAAATATGAGATAGCATTCTTATTTCACAGTATCTTGCTTTTACTATCAGACATACGGCCTTCAGGGATACAACACAGCCTCAAAATTTAACTGGACTTTAGGTTAAAGTCATAAGTCTCAGTAAGTCCATATTTGTTTGTTTTTGAAGTGTAATTGACCTACAACACTATGATAAGATGGCTAGACTGCATCACCAATGCAATTAACATAACTTGGATGAGCTCCAGAAGATGGTCAGGGACAGAGAGACCTGGAGTGCTGCAATCCATGGGGTTGCAAAGAGTTGGACACCACTTGACGACTGAACAACAAAACTATGTTAGTTCCCAGCACACAACGTAGGGATTCTTTGTTTCCATACATTTCAAAATGATCACCATGATAATCCTAGTTATAATTTGTTGCCATATAAATATATTGCTTTCTTATTGACTATATTCCCTACACTACACATTTTATATCCCTGACGCATTTATTTTGTAAGTTTTAACTTCTCAATTTCCATCGCCTATTTCTCTCAACTTCCTACCTCCTTTCCCTCTGTCAGCCACCTGCTTGTTCTTTGTGCCTATGACTTTGTTTCTATTTGTCATGTTTATTCATTTTTTTAAGATTCCACATATACATGAAATCACAGTATTTGGCTTTGTCTGATTTATTCACTTAGAATCATACCCTCAAGATCTAATTCTGTTGCCGCAAATGACAAGATTTCATTCCTTTTCATGGTTGAATAATAGTGTGTGTGTGTGTGTGTGTGTACACATCACATCTTCTTTACTTATGGGCACTTAAATTTATTCCACGTCTTAGCTACTATAAATAATACTTCAATGGACATAAGGGCAAATATATCTTTTCAAATTAATGTTTCCATTTTCTTCAGATAAATACCCAGGAATGGAAGTGTTGGGTCATAGGTAATTCTATTTGTAGCTTTTTTTGAGGAATCTCCATACTGTTTGATTCCTATCCTATTTTAAACATAATAACTGGCATGCAATATGAATCAAAAATAATTCAAACAGGGTAATACTGATAAATGATACACCATTGGAAAGCATAATCTTGAAACAGACTCAAGGATATTGACTATAATTGATCAAAAAGCATCTTGCCCATGGAGATAAGAGTAAAAGCAAAAATTTTCTTTTGAACTTAGAATTTTCCAAGTCTGTCTCCCCAAGAGAGACCATTTGAATACCAACATAGTACACACATATGTATGAGGTCATCCAAGAAGAAGATAGAGATGGCTTGGCTTGATATTGCCAACACTCCTGCTCACTCCAACCAAAATGCCAGGAATCTAGCTTTGGTGCTTCCATATTTTTTAATTACAAGCATTGGCATAGACATTGAAACCATATTACAGACCTAGAGAATGAAGTCTGGCTCTGCTGACTTTCACTTATGGATATGGGAACATCTCTTTGGAACAAGTACAACTAGGACCCACTCAAAACTGGGTCAAGGAGAGTTGCTTTCATTGGAGGCTGTTTGGAAAATCGCTCTCCAAGGAGACATAATTTGAAACAGCCAACCAAATTAGGTACTAGCCTATCATGATACAAATTCATTACAAAACCTACAACTCTAAGGCCAATCCAACAACTGCAGATTAAGAATGCACTGCATGCACCCAGAAAATTTCAATACTGAGGGGCATCCCCTGCCTGAATAGATTCTAATGACTATCAACAAGAATGAAGGTATCAGCATTGACTTAGGGCAGAGTGCTACACTCTGTAAATGAAAAACTTCAGGTAAAATATTTTTCAGAAGCTATAAAGTCAAAATATCAGAGAAATGTTCAAAACCACAATCTCACTGTAAAAAAAAAGAAAGAAAGAAAAAGGAATAGAATTAACAGAGGCAATTACCGATGATACTATTTGTATAGATTTAAATGCTTCACCGAGGGACAAAAAGGCCTCCTAATTGTTTTTCCTCTACAGAACAAGTACATAAAAGCAAAGATAATTTATTTTATGCAATGAATTTTCAGAAATTACTATTGATTTTTTTAAGTGAATTATTTAGAATTTATAATATCAATACCATCTTAAAAGAAAAGTTTTGCCTTTATCTCTAGAGCAATTTGTGCAAACTAAAATTCCTGTTATGGGCACACAGATGAATATCTAAATACCTGAGTGTTGACACTTAATGGATGCCTTTAGAAAATCCATTGGTCTTAGAAGTCTCATTATCCTAATATTTTGTCACTGTAAGTTTATAGCTACTGGTGCTGATTTGTGGAAACTTTCCTCTTGAGGTTATTGTGGTTATAAACTGAGGAAAACGAGTTCTACTGGCATGAAATGCAGAGGAAGGAAAAGAACACCATTATGTTTCACTTGCATTCATACTGTATTGGTTTATTAGTAGCATAATAAAAAATACCCAAATAATAAATACCCAAACTGACTGGCTTAAAATATAAAAATTTATTGTCCCACAATCAGAAACCCAGTAGTGAGTAGGCAAGTTATCATAAGGGCTGTGGTCTCTGATGGCTCCAGTAGAGAATACCTCCTGGGCTATTGCAGTATATGCTGGAAATCTTTTGCATTTGTTGGCTTATAGGTGCATCTCTCAATCACATGGTGACCTTCTCCCTGTGTCTTCACATCATTTTTCTTCCACGCATGTCTGTCTTTGTGTGCAAATTGGCCTTGGAATACAAAACAAAGCAGGACAAAGGCTAACAAAGATTTTCCAAGAGAACACACTGGTCATAGCAAACTCCCTCTTCCAACAACACAAGAGAAGACTCTGCATATGGACATCACCAGATGGTCAATACCAAAATCAGATTGATTATATTCTTTGCAGCCAAATATGGAGAAGCTCTGTACAATCAGCAAAAACAAAACTAGGAGCTGACTGTGACTAAGATCATGAATTCCTCATTGCCAAATTCAAATTTAAATTGAAGAAAGTAGGAAAACACCTTAGCAGCAGCAGCAACAGCAGGAAAACACCAGACTATTCAGGTATGACCTAAATCAAATCCCTTACGATTATACCCTGGAAATGACAAATAGATTCAAGGGATTAGATCTGATAGAGTGCCTGAAGAACTATGGGTGGAGGTTTGTGACATTCTACAGGATGCAGTGAGCAGGACCATCCCTAAGGAAAAGAAGCGCAAAAGGGTAAAATGGTTGTCTAAGGGGGCTTTACAAATAACTCAGAAAAGAAGAGAAGCTAAAGGCAAAGGAGAAAAGGAAAGATATATCCATTTGAAGGCTTCCTCAGTGATCAAGGCAAAGAAATAGAGGAAAATAATAGAATGGGAAAGACTAGATATCTCTTCAAGAAAATTAGAGATACAAAGGAAACATTTCATTCAAAGATGGGCACAATAAAGAACAGAAATGGTATGGACCTAAGAGAGGCAGACAATATTAAGAAGAGGTGGCAAGAATACACAGAAGAACTATAAAAAAAAAAAAAAAAAATCTCCATGACCCAGATAAACACGATGATGTGATCACTCACCTAGAGCCAGACATCCTGGAGTCCAAAGTCAGTGGGCCTTAGAAAACATCACTATGAAAAAAGCTAGTGGAGGTGATGGAATTCCAGTTGAGCTATTTCAAATCTTAAAAGAGATGCTGTGAAAGTTCTGCACTCAATATGCCAGCAAATTTGGAAAACGCAGGAGTGACCACAGGACTAAACAGGTCAGTGCTCATTCCAATTACAAATGCCAAAGAATGTTCAAACTACGACACAATTGCATTCATCTCATTTCAGTTCAGTTCAGTTCAATCACTCAGCCGTGTCTGACTCTTTGTGACCCCATGAAATGCAGCATGCCAGGCCTCCCTGTCCATTACCAACTCCTGGAGTTCACTCAAACTCATGTCCATCAAGTCGGTGATGCCATCCAGCCATCTCATCCTCTGTAATCCCCTTCTCCTCCTGCCCCCAATCTCTCCCAGCATCAGGGTCTTTTCAAATGAGTCAACTCTTCGCATGAGGTAGCCAAAGTATTGGAGTTTCAGCTTCAGCATCAGTCCTACCAATGAACACTCAGGACTGATCTCCTTTAGGATGCACTGGTTGGATCTCCTTGCAGTCCAAGGAATGCTCAAGAGTCTTTTCCAACACCACAGTTCAAAAGCATCAATTCTTTGGCGCTCAGCTTCACAGTCCAACTCTGACATCCATACACGACCACTGGAAAAACCATAGCCTTGACTAGATTGACTTTTGTTGACAAAGTAATATTTCTGCTTTTTAATATGTTATCTAGGCTGGTCATAAGTTTCCTTCCAAGGAGTAAGCGTCTTATAATTTCATGGCAGCAATCACCATCAGCAGTGATTCTGGAGCCCCCCAAAATAAAGTCTGACACTGTTTCACTATCTATTTCCCAAGAAGGGATGGAATCAGATGTCATGATCTTAATTTTCTAAATGTTGACCTTTAAGTCATCTTTTTCAATCTCCTCTTTGACTTTCATCAAAAGGCTTTTTAGTTCCTCTTCACTGTCTGCCATAGGGTGGTGTCATCTGCATATCTGAGGTTATTGATATTTCTCCCAGCAATCTTGATTCCAGCTTGTGCTTCCTCCAGCCCGGCATTTCTCATGATGTACTCTGCATATAAGTTAAATAAGCAGGGTGACAATATACAGCCTTGAGGTACTCCTTTCCCTATTTGGAACCAGTCTGTTGTTCCATGTCCAGTTCTGGCTGTTGCTTCCTGACCTGCATACAGATTTCTCAAGAGGCAGGTCAGGTGGTCTGATATTCCCATCTCTTTCAGAACTTTCCAGTTTGTTGTGGTCCACATGGTCAAAGAATTTGGCATAGTCAATAAAGCAGAAATAAATGTTTTTCTGGAACTCTCTTGCTTTTTTGATGTTCTAGCGGATGTTGGCAATTTGATCTCTGGTTCTCCTGCCTTTTCTAAAACCAGCTTGCACATCTGGAAGTTCATGATTCACGTATTGCTGAAACCTGGCTTGGAGAATTTTGGGCATTACTTTACTAGTGCATGACTTGAGTGCAATTTTGTGGTAGTTTGAGCATTCTTTGGCATTGCCTTTCTTTGGGATTGAAATGAAAACTGACCTTTTCCAGTCCTGTGGCCACTGCCTAGGTTTCCAAATTTGCTGGCATATTGAGTGCAGCACTTTCACAGCATGATCTTTCAGGATTTGAAATAGCTCCACTGGAATTCCATCATCTCCACAGCTTTGTTCATAGTGATGCTTTCTAAGGCTCACTTGACTTCACATTCCAAGATGTCTGTCTCTAGGTGAGTGATCACACCATCGTGAAATCTGAGTCATGAAGATCTTTTTTGTACAGTTCTTCTGTGTGTTCTTGCCACGTCTTCTTAATATCTTCTGCTTCTGTTGGGTCCATACCAATTCTGTCCTTTATCGAGCCCATCTTTGCATGAAATGTTCCCTTGGTATCTCTAATTTTCTTGAAGAGATTTCTAGTCTTTCCCATTCTGTTTTCCTCTATTTCTTTGCATTGATTGCTGAGGAAGGCTTTCTTATCTCCGCTTGCTATTCTTTGGAACTCTGCATTCTGATGCTTATGTCTTTCCTTTCTCTTTTGCTTTTTGCTTCTCTTCTTTCACAGCTATTTGTATGGCCTCCTCAGGCAGCCATTTTGCTTTATTGCATTTCTTTACCATGGAGATGATCGTGAACCTCCATCCATAGTTCATCAGGCACTCTGTCTATCAGATCTAGGTCCTTAAATCTATTTCTTACTTCCACTGTATAATCATAAGGGATTTGATTTAGGTCATACCTGAATGGTCTAGTGGTTTTCCCTACTTTCTTCAACTGAAGTCTGAATTTGACAATAAGGAGTTCATGATCTGAGCCACAGTCAGCTCCCGGTCTTGTTTTTGCTGACTGTATAGAGCTTCTCCATCTTTGGCTGCAAAGAATATAATGAATCTGATTTTGGTGGTGACCATCTGGTGATGTTCATGTATAGAGTCTTTTCTTGTGTTGTTGGAATAAGGTGTTGTCTATGACCAGTTCGTTCTCTTGGCAAAACTCTATCAGCCTTTTCCCTGCTTCATTCCATACTTCAAGGCCAAATTTGCCTGTTACTCCAGGTGTTCCTTGATTTCCTACTTTTGCATTCCAAACCCCTCTAATGAAAAGGACATCTTTTTTGGGTGTTAGTTCTAAAAGGTCTTGTAGGTCTTCATATAACTGTTCAACTTCAGCTTCTTCAGCATTATTGGTTGGGGCACTGGCCTAGATTACTGTGATATTGAATGGTTTTCCTTGGTAACAAACGGAGATCATTCTGTCATTTTTGAGACTGCATCCAAGTACTGCATTTGATGCTTTTGAACTGTGGTGTTGGAGAAGGCTCTTGAGAGTCCCTTGGACTGCAGGGAGATCCAACCAGTCCATCCCAAAGGAGATCAGTCCTGGGTGTTCTTTGAAAGGGATGATGCTAAAGCTGAAACTCCAGTACTTTGGCCACCTCATGCGAAGAGTTGACTGATTGCAAAAGACTCATGCTGGGAGGGATTGAGGGCAGAAGGAAAAGGGGACGACAGAGGATGAGATGGCTGGATGGCATCACCAACTCGATGGATGTGGGTTTGTGAACTCCAGGAGTTGGTGATGGACAGGGAGGCCTGGCATGCTGCAATTCATGGAGTCGCAAAGTGTCGGACACGACTGAGCTACTGAACTGACTGATTGACTGACTGACTGACTGACTGCATTTCGGATTCTTGTTGACCATGATGGCTACTCCATTCCTTTTAAGGGATTCCTGCCCACAGTAGTGGATATAATGGTCATCTGAGTTAAATTCACCTATTCCAGTCCATTTTAGTTTGCTAATTCCTAGAATGTCGACGTTCACTTTTGTCATCTCCTGTTTGACCACTTCTTAATTTGCCTTGATTCATGGACCTAACATTCCAGGTTCCTATGCAATATTGCTGTTTACAGTCGGACCTTGCTTCTATCACCAGTCACATCCACAACTGGGAATTTATTTTTCTTTGGCTCCATCCCTTCATTCTTTCTGGAGTTATTTCTCCACTGATCTCCAGTAGCATATTTGGCACCTACCGACCCAGGGAGTTCCTCTTTCAGTATCCTATCATTTTGCCTTTTCATACTGTTCATGGGGTTCTCAAGGCAAGACTATTGAAGTGGTTTGCCATTCCCTTCTCCAGTGGACCACAGTCTGTCAGACCTCTCCACCATGACCCGCCTATCTTGGGTGGCCCCACACGGCATGGCTTAGTTTCACTGAGTTAGAGAAAGCTGTGGTCTGTGTGATCAGATTGGCTAGTTTTCTGTGATTATGGTTTCAGTGTGTCTGCCCTCTGATGCCCTCTCGCTATACCTACCGTCTTACTTGGGTTTCTCTTACCTTGATCATGGGGTATCTCTTCATGGCTGCTCCAGCAAAGTGCAGGCGCTGCTCCTTACCTTGGACGAGGGGTATCTTCTCATGGCCGCCCCTCCTGACCTTAAACGTGGAGTAGCTCCTCTCCGCCCTCCTGCGCCCACGCAGCCGCCACTCCTTGGACGTGGGGTTGCTCCTACCCACCACCTCCCCTGACGTCAGGCGTGGGGTAGCTCCTCTTGGCTGCTCCTCTGCTGTTGCAGCCTGCCGCCCCTGACCCTGGGAGAGGAGTAGCTCCTCTCAGTGGTGCTTCTGCACGGTCCGTCACAGCTGGCGTGCTTCTGCATTCATCTCACATGCTAGTAAAGAAATGTTCAAAATTCTCCAAGCCAGGCTTCAACAGTACGTGAACCATGGACTTCCAGACATTCAAGTTGGATTTAGCAAAGGCAGAAGAACCAGAGATCAAATTGCCAACATCCATTGGATCATCGAAAAAGCAAGAGAGTTCCAGAAAAACATCTCCTTCTGCTTCACTGACTACGCCAAAGACTTTGACTGTGTGAATCACAACAAACTGTGAAAAATTCTTAAAGAGATGTGAATACCAGACCACTTGACCTGCCTCCTGTGAAATCTGTGCACAATCAAGAAGCAACAGTTAGAACTGGACATGGAACAACAGACTGGTTCCAAATAGAGAAAGGAGTACATCAAGGCTGCATATTGTCACCCTGCTTATTTAACTTATATGCAGAACACATCATGTGAAATGCCAGGCTGGATGAAGCACAAGCTGGAATCAAGATTGCCAGGAGAAAGAGCAATAACCTCAGATATGCCGATGATACCACCCTTAGGGCAGAAAGGGAAGAAGAACTAAAGAACCTCTTGATGAAAGTGAAAGAGGGGAGTGAAAAAGTTGGCTTAAAACTCAACATTCAGAAAACTAAGATCATGGCATCCAGTCCAACCAGTTCATGGAAAATAGATTGAGAAATAATGGAAATAGTGAGATTTGGGGGGCTCCAAAATCACTGCAGATGGTGATTTAAGTCATGAAATTAAAAGATGCTTGTTCCTTGGAAGAAAAGCTATGACCAGCCTAGACATCATCTTTAAAGTGATTATCTTTCAATAAAAAATTAATTGATAAAAAAAAACCTGAGACATTACTTTGCCAACAAAGGTCCATCTAATCAAAGCTATGGTTTTTCCAGTAGTCATATATGGATATGAGAATTGGACTATAAAGAAAGCTGAGTGCTGAAGAATTGATGCTTTTGAACTGTGGTATTGGAGAAAACTCTTAGAGTCCCTTGGACTACAAGGATACCCAACCAGTCCATCCTAAAGGAAATTAGTTCTGAATATTCATTGGAAGGACTGATGCTGAAGCTGAAACTTCAGTTATTGGTCACCTGATGAGAAGAACTGACTCACTAGAAAAGACCCTGATGCTGGGAAAGATTGAAGGCAGGAGGAGAAGGGGACAATAGAGGATAAGATGGTTGTATGGCATCACTGACACAATGAATATGAATTTGTGTAGATTCCTGGAGTTGGTGATGGACAGAGAAGACTGGTATGCTGAAGTCCATGGGGTTGTAAAGAGTCGGACATGACTAAGCGACTGAACTGAACTGATAAAGACACCAGTCATATTGGATGAGGGGCTTTTTTAATGACCTATTTAATTGGACTCTCTCTGTAAAGATCCTATTTTCACATAAGATAGCATCTAAAATACTGGGAGTTGGACCTTCAGTGTATCTTTTGTGAGGGACACAATTCACAACACAAATTGCATACAAATAGCATATTTGTTTTTAACTGAAAACAAAAGATAATAAAATAACAATAAATACTTCATACATTTGTATGTGCCAAATAGATATTTATGATTCTTTTAGCAAATTAATAGGCATGTCTTCAATATTATTGTGTAGGATGTTTACCTCACCTCTCTGAGCATTATTCTGAACTCAGTATTTTAAATCTTGCAAAATGAGCTAAAATCAACAATGGGCATTTAACAGAATTAAGTGAAAACTACACATAAAGCAAAAATTAACTACAGAAAGATGTGAGCTGCATCATACAACTTAGTAGTAATTCATTTGAAAGAACTGAAAACTCAGGCAATAAATTCAAAGTAAGACTAAAGGATCTAGTAAATGTAATGTATTTGATACACGTACATTAACCTAATTAAACAACACTGAGGTATAAATGCTGGAGCTGAGTGTCGAGATCTACATAACTACATTTAAAAAATGAGTATCTCCTCGATGGCAAAATCTTTGCTAGATACTACAGAAAATGCAAAGCAGAGCAAAAGCTTATATACCCTATAGGAAATAAAATGATGGTGGAGTATAAGGAAGTTGAATGGAGTATCAAATACACTAACAGTAAAAATACAAAGTAGATTCAGAAGTGAGGAAAAACCATGGTGTATGCATTTGAAAGAATGTGTAAGCCAACTTGAAGCATATCAAAAAATTATAGGTAGAAAATATTATATATAGAAAGTCTCTGTTTAGAACTCACTTCTTGTTGAATAGATCGATTGTGAAAGAAAAGCTAGCTTGGAAAACAAAATTTAAAAGGGAAACAAAAGGAAATAGATTGGAAGAAAGCAAATGGATAAAATTACTGAATGTTTTGACCCCTGGAATACTAGGAAAAGAGAAGGGTCATGAATTATCCAAGGAGATTTCGCAAAAGAAAAATAAAGGTTTGGAATTCATGAGATTATCTAGACAGCTTTGATAATCAAAGTTTTGTGGGTAAAGTTGTTATTCAGTCTCCCAATTGTGTCTGACTCTTTGTGACCCCATGGATGCACTCCAGGCCTCCCTGTCCCTCACCATCTCCCCAAATTTGCCCAAGTTCATGTCCATTCTATCAGTGATGCCATCCAGCCATCTAATAATCCTCTGATGCCCTTTTCTCTTTCTGTCCTCAATCTTTCCCAGCATCAGGGATTTTTCCAGTGAGTCCGCTATTCACATCAGATGACCAAAATTCAGCTTCAGCATCAGTCCTTCCATTGAGTATTCAGGGTTGAGTTCCCTTTAGACTGACTGGTTTGATCTCCTTGCTGTCCAAGAAACTCTGAGGAGTCTCCCCAGCACTATAGTTTGAAGGTGTCAATTCTTCCACACTCCACCTCTTTACAGTCAAAGTCACATCCACTCACAGTCAAAATCCAGCTAAGAGCATACTCTTAGATAATGATCACATATAGAGGAAAGAGGAATAAAAGGAGCTAATGGAGGAGAATTTTATAGAGATGAGACAGGAATCAGCATAATTCAACATTACAAAATGAGAGCACAAGGAGATTTTTCTCCAATGTGGGGTGAACTGTGGAAATTATCTGGGCTCTTTACAAATGTTTGGTTCTCTCCAGGTCACATAATATTATTCTTCCTATTATGCCTCACCCCTCCCCACTTATTTTAGCTATGGCCAAATGACTTGGCCAATAAAGTATGAATGGAAGTAACCTATATCACTTCCAGGTGGAATTTTTTAAAGATCCACAGCAACCATAGTCACAGGTAGCATTCCAAAAAAGCTCTGCTCTACAAGTTACATTTCCAGGAGCAAGGATAGCATAGATCAGATCTTTCAGCTGACCCTCACTAGACATGTAGTGTGACAATCATATTTTTGTTTTTGCAAACAAGTGAGATTTTGTGTTGTTTGTTATGCAACATAACCTAACTTATTCTAGGTGCTAAGAATGAAGAATGCAGACAAGGGATTAAGAAGGATAGGAGCAAAATAATAATCATAATACAGTCCTAAAAAATGAAATCTGTGCCAACAATTTTTAATAGCTTCCCATTAGCTATCAAAATTGGGACAAAAGCCCATTTCAAGGTCCACATTGTTCTTACTTTTCTTTGGGACTTATAGCCTTCATTGTGTTACATTATTTTTTTAAGGTTGTGTAGGCTCAGATTGGAGGTGTTAGTTGCTCGGTTGTGGTGTCTAATGCTTTGCAACCCCATGGACTGTGGCCTCTGTCCATGAAATTCTCCAGGCAAGAATACTGGAATGGGTAGCCTTTCCCTTCTCCAGGGGATCTTCCCCACCCAGGGATTGAACCTGGATCTCCCTCATTGCAGGCAGATTCTTTACCATCTGAGCCAGCAGAAAAGTCAAATTAGATTAGATTGTAAAATACTTTCAGTTATTGCTGAAAGAGTTCATCTTTTTAACTCTAACTTATTGTGGTTGCTGAAGTTTATTGTGGCTGAAAATGAACTATGTGAAGACACAAAAAGGAATTTGTAAGTTGCCCTATAAATGGAATTAGATTACAAGAAAATGAGCAGCTCAATGCTAAATTTGTTCAAGTTTTATGACATTTATGACATTTTATGAGGAAAAAATATTATCATTTATTGAACACCTATTATGTGCTAGGTAATATAGTGGTAGTTTATTGTCATTTTATTGATGTGCTGCAATTTTCACAAGAGATATAATTAATTCCATTGCTATGAAAAGTTATATAAATTGACCAATCTTAAATAACTAGTAAGGGTCTGAGCCTGGATTCAATTCCAATATGGATGCCACTGAAGCATGGGTCCTCATTTCAGGGAGATGAAGTCTGGGCTGAATTTCTATTTTAGTCACTAACATCAATGTGACTCCTTATTTTTTGGACCACATTCATGTTACTGTACAAGACCATTCCTTGTCTTTATAGTTAGGTATCCTATATGGCATTTGAAACAAAAGACCAAAACTCTGAATTCCCTACATAAATAAGATTCTTTTTGTGTGGTTTATATTTTAATCCTTTTCCTAGGGAGGAAAAAGAAATTAAGATTTTTCATAGTCATATGAGGTGCAATAATAGTATTCTTTTATAATCTGAATGAAAAACTGGTAACAAAAATTCTACTACTCCCTGTGAATGTGAGTGATTTGAAATTTCATCACCAGTGTCTCTAGAATGAGATTATCTACTTGCAGATAATAATGAAGTCACCGTTGAGATCATTTACATGATTAAATGAAGAATTTGAAAGGGGAAGTCATTGTGAGGCATATAATTTTCTTTTTCTCTCCTATGTTGCATGGATTTAATTCCTTAAATATATGGAGAGAAAAAAGTATAGTACCTTAAAATTTCCCACATGAAATCTAGTTCTGTTGCAATGATAAAGACATTCAGCCTGCAGCAAATATTTTCATTACAGAACATCCTTCTTGTCAAGTTATTTTTGTTGAAAAATGATTTATTAGAAAGCCTACATTTGATTATTATAGGTCAATGATATTCAACCTGAATAAATAATGTTGGCTGAATATTAAGAAACTATACTGATTGAATGTAGAGGTAAAATTTATTAACTTTTAAGGCTGTGTGAGTGGCCATCTGATCTACAGCTGAACTCCCTGGTTCTGTACTATCATCAGTAACAACTGGGAATTTGCTAGAAATACAAATTTGGGGGCACCCATCCACACAACAGAAACTCTTGGGAGTAGGGCCCTACAGTCTGTGTTTTAGCAAGCTCTCCAGCAGACACTGACACAGCTCAAGTCTGACAGACACTAGCTTAATTCATGACTGTTATTGTTTAGCTGCTAAGTCATGTACAACACTTCTGTGACCCCATGGACCATAGCACCCCAGGCTCCTCTGTCCAGGAGATTCTCCAAGCAAGAGTACTGGAGCAGGTTGTCATTTCCTTCTCCAGCGAATCTTCCTGACCCAGGGATTGAACCCGCATCTCTTGCATTGGCAGGAAAAATCTTTACTACTGAGTCACCCTGTGTGCATGCTGTCATTTCAGTTGGGTCAGACTCTTTGTGATCCCATGGACTGTAGCCTGCCAAGCTCCTCTGTCCATGGAATTCTCCAGACAAGAATACGGGAGGATACTAGTTGCCATGCCCTTCTCCAGGGGATCTTCCAAACCCAGGGATCGAACCTGCGTCTCTTACTTCTTCTGCATTGGCGGGGTGTTCTTTACCACTAGCACCACCTGGGAAGCCCCCAGGGGAAGTCCAATTCATGACTACTGTTTGAAAAATACATATCTTATCCCCAGCTTTTATCTTTAATAGTGGTTCTTAATCTGGCTGAATATTAGAATAATCCGTCAGTCCTTTTAAAGAATACTAATGCTCAGACCCATGTCAGACACAATGAACCACCATTTTCCAGGTGGACCTGGTAATCAGTGGAAATTGAGACCCACTCACATACAGCAACATAATTTGTGGTGGGGTGAATTTTGAGTATAATGTCAGCAGATCTGGATCAGGGGTCCTGATCAGGCTTTTTATTCATGGTATAAAGCAAATCATAAAATTACAGATTTCTCTATCACAAAACTTTACAAGTATCCAATGAGTTGAATTATGATGATAATGCATTGGTGGTCCTAATCAGGTAGTACTGCATTTTGGTTAGAACTATAAAAACTTTTGCCCCATAACGACTTGAAAAGGTATCTACATTTTAAAGTATACATACATTTATGTTTGTATCATATATACATTTATGTTTGAGAAGCACTGTTCTAAAGTATGAGGCTTATGTCATTATCATAATGTTAAAAAAAAGAAAACACATTTGTGTAATTTTTTATGTAGACTCAAATTATGCTTAGCTTTAAATGAGTGTAGTGTGGAAAAAAGGGGAGAAATTTAAAATAAGCATTTCAACTTCACATTTTCACTGTGCATTAATACAGTGAAGCTAAAAAGGAAGACTTTATAAGACTTTTTGTCCAGCAAGATATAAATTAATATAAGTTCCCTTTGGGCTTGCACAATTACTAAGAATTTAGGAGCAACTCTACACATGGTTATATTTAAAATAGATAACCACACAGACCTACTCTATAGCACAAGGGACTCTGCTCAACACTGTATAATAACCTAAATGGGAAACGAGTTTTAACCCAGGCCTTCTGCATTGCAGGCAGATTCTTTACCGTCTGAGGTAACAGGGAAGCCCTTGGAAAAGAATAGTTACATATATATGTATAACTGAAGCACTTTAATGATACCTGAAACTAATACAACAGTATCAGTTCAGTATCAGTTCAGTCGCTCAGTCGTGTCCGACTCTTTGCGACCCCATGAATTGCAGCACGCCAGGCCTCCCTGTTCATCACCATCTCTCGGAGATCACTCAGACTCACATCCATCGAGTCAGTGATGCCATCCAGCCATCTCATCCTCGGTCGTCCCCTTCTCCTCCCGCCCCCAATCACTCCCAGCATCAGAGTCTTTTCCAGTGAGTCAACTCTTCGCATGAGGTGGCCAAAGTACTGGAGTTTCAGCTTTAGCATCATTCCTTCCGAAGAAATCCCAGGGTTGATCTCCTTTAGAATGGACTGGTTGGATCTCCTTGCAGTCCAAGGGACTCTCAAGAGTCTTCTCCAACACCACACTTCAAAAGCATCAATTCTTCGGCGATCAGCCTTCTTCACAGTCCAACTCTCACATCCATACATGACCACAGGAAAAACCATAGCCTTGTACAACATTGTTAATCAATTACATTCTAATACAAAATCTTTTTAAAAATGGAAATGAAAATTGTATCACAATAAAGATATAAAGGCATATGAAAACACACAAAAAAGAATTTAGGAGCAACTCAAGTTTTAGAATAGTTCTCTTCATGGCTACTGTTTAAAGATTGGCAAAGAACAGAATAATGGAAGGAGGAGCAGATGAACAACTGGGAATAGCAAAAGTCTGCAGGAAAATACTCATCAACAAATACACATTATTATTATTATTATTACTATTACTATCATGGACTGTCATAAACAAAACAAGTTTAAACAAACATTATAAGTAAATGTTTTTATAATCATCTGTCCAAAAAAAGCTAAGAAAAAGTACCAGAGAAAAGTGCCTCACATGGATGGTTGAACATATTGAATTTTATTTCCTTCGACAGGTACTGCTTGCTGTTTACACAAGTACAATTATTAAGGCACCAGACATGATTTTCCTTGTAATAAAGTTTCTGTATTCCTCTGCTCTTTGGAGAAAGTAATAAACTTCTGGGCAAACAGCAATTCCAATAAATGCCCCCATATACTTCAGCTCATCACTTGTGTAAATTTTATTGACTTACCAGGATCATGTTATTTGGATTTATTGTCTGCAAGGATGAAATGCTATAATAAAAAAGGATAAATGGATCCCACTGGCCCATAAATAACTGTTCCACCAAAAGAGCTGTAGAAGAGCAACTTTGTTTCCCACCATCTGGTGCATCAGAGAATATTATCAAACCAGCAGTAGGTGGTGGTGGGAAAACATCCGTTTCTCTTGCATCCTTGAGAAAGCAGTAGCATTTGGAAAACACACGCATCCTCTTTTCCTGGCCAACTACCTAAATACCATCCAACATAAAAGGATTTATTTTTCTAATATTTTTCTGCTTTAGTGAGTACTATCATTTATAGATGGGGAAGTGTTAGACTGGGAGACTTGACATCTAAAATGTCCTATTTTCCTGCAAAACAGAAAGAACACAATCATGAATAATGCAGAACTTTAAAGCTGGGGAAAACTGATGGAAACTTTCTGAGTAAAACATGAGTAGGAGCCATTGAATGCTCAGAGGATAGAGAGAGGTCATCCCACAGAGTTTAAACTGCATATCCTCTGCATTAGTTAAAGCATCCTATGCGACATTTTAAACATTACATATTAATCCTCTGATCACTGTTTTTTCTTTTATAATCTAGTCATCCCCAACATTTAAATTTAGCATTTCCAAGCCTCAGGCATTTTGAAATCTCCTCTTACTGATGAGAATTTTTTTTTCTTGCTAAATAAATCTGTCTCCATCAAATCCTATTCTTCATAAGCATTGTCTCATGTTTTCACAGGTATAGAATCAGATGTACAAAGAGTTGCTATTTAATTTTTTATTTAGTTCTACTTTATATACATTTAGGCCCCATTCTGATGGATGTAGAAAACTAAACAAAGCCTAAATGGCAGGTCAAGGTGGAGAAGAAAAAAAATGCTGGCTCATGTTCACATTGATATCTTGCAGCACTTACATTTAGATGGTAGCAAAGTTAATTCTTCTAAACCCTTTTTTACTTAGATAGTAGAGAATTCATTGAATGAAAAGTCAGTGAAAAGAAGAGATTTTAGTGTAGGATCTGGTGAGAACTATAATCTTGGGTAAAATGTGTCACTTTGTCTCAGTTTCCAAATGTACAAAATATTTTATTAGATTTGATAAAACACATATTCCTTTAAGCCCTAAAGCTTGAAACTTCTAAAAGTTCATTTATATGCATATTAGTTGAAAGCACCTCTAGGAAACAGAATAAAAACATATTGCTGAAAGCCTCGTTATGTGGCTATACTACTGATCACTTTTAGGCACTAAGAATGTAATCACAGACATGTGGAAATATAAGTCAAAAATATCATCATAACCATAACAGACTTAAATACACATCTGTCTCATAGCCTGTCATCTAAAAATATTTTACTTCCATATATTTAAGCCGATGATGTGCCCTTTGCTAATTTAATAAATAATTATTAAGCAACTATTTTGTTTACAACACTCTTAAGACCTTCCCTGGTGGCTCAGAGGGTAAAGCGTCTGCCTGCAATGCGGAAGGCCTGGGTTCGATCCCTGGGTGGGGAAGATCCCCTGGAGAAGGAAATGGCAACCCACTCCAGTATTCTTGCCTTGAAAACCCCATGAATGGAGAAGCCTGGTGGGTTACAGTCCATGGAGTCACAAAGAGTCGGACATGACTGAGTGACTTCACATAGTCCCTAAGAATGCAATCACAGACGTAAAAAGTCTCTACTCTCATTAAATTTTCATTAGTAAGCAATCATAAATTGTGTTGTTGCAATTCATGTTTAATAGAATCTTTTCTATTAGTTGTATGATCAAAAGATTTGAAAGGTATGCTAGGGCTAGAAATGCATAGAGCATAGGGGTGCCTGGTTTAGTGCCAAGACAGGGGAGCCTCCTGCAGAGAGCTAGCTGCTTATAAATCCCTACTGGTCAGAACATTATTGTATCTTTATGGGATCTTGGGGGAAGGTCCGTCTTCTGTAACTTTCTTCAAGTTAACATTGGCTGTCATATTCTGAGTGGAAGATGTCTCCATGGGTCTTCAGTATCTCTCTGCTGACAGTTGTACCTACCCATTTACATGCACAGGCAGAACAAGTTACAATTATTTTTGATGCCCACAAAAATACAAATTATGATGGACAATAGTGTTAATCCCATTCTCTTGAGGCCAGTTCTTAGAATTGTGCTAGCCATAGACTCAGTATCTCTCAAAATGAAGCAGTTTATGTCATGGCTGCAGTCTGGTCATTGTGCAATCAGCCCATTCCCTGAAGTGTCAGTTACAGCTATCTGTAAAACAACTCAGGAATGTGCATCAGATGCTGAGTCTGTGACTCTATTGTCCTAATCTTTAAGCTTGCTCTTTTGTGACTCAGTGAGGCTTGCAAGACAGCAGCTTTTCTATAAACAAGAGGCAAGAGACATGGATGGACCTTTATACTTGCAAAGGAGTATGCAGGGTTCTGCTTGATTCTGTCACGTTTTCCAACTGCTACTCAGTCACATGTCTAGTCTGGGATGCTTAGGAAAGAGCCACTTAATTATGTTTATTAGTAGAATAAATCATGGTCATTAATAGATAAGATTCACTATCATACCTAAGGGCAGATCTCATCTTCTGAGTATCACATTCTATTCTCAGTGTGCATACTAAGACTTCACAGCAGAAAGAAAAAATGTTTATATTGCTCAGAATTAGTTTATTATTTAGAATTATGTAGGTTTAGGGAGAAATACTGTGCTTTCTGTCATGTGCATGATTTGGGGAGATTCAGTTAACTAAGCTTTGTCCTCATAATTTGTAAAAACTGTTACTAATAATTCCTGTTCAATCATCCTTTATGGAAATTAACCTAGATGCAAAAAGACAGAGGCGAAAGCTTCTTAAATCTCAAAAGGACAAACAGGAGATTTCACTGAAATATAATCTCCAAAAAGGCAAAGATTTATCTGCTTTGTCCATTTCTAAATCTACATTATCAGATCAGATTTGGCACTGATAAATGTTTATGGAATACCTTAATCATATGTTTGGCAGATTCTTTACTACTGAGTCATCTGGCAATCCAATGATATATTACTGATGTTGATATATCTATGACAAAGGTAAATTAAAAAGAAATTAAGACCGAATAATTTCTTCTTCTCAGTTTCAGATCTTCAAACTATGGGGTCGCAAAGAGTCAGACATGACTGAGTGATTAACACTTCCAGGTTTCCTAGATGATGCTAGTGGTAAAGAACCCACCTACCAATGCAGGTGACGTAAGAGACTCAGGTTCGATTTCTAGATCAGAAAGATCCCCTGAAGGAGAGCATGGCAACCCAGTTCAGTATTCTCACCAGGAGAATCCCATGGACAGAGGAGCCTGGAAGGCTACAGTCAGGACCGCAAAGAGTCGCACACAACTGAAGTGACTTAGCTGCACACAAACTAAATTAACCCTGAACATGAGGAGTTTGAAGAGCTTTTTAATTGGAAATCTATAAGAGATTTTGCCAGAATCATCGGTAAATAATTGCACTGCTACATCTATAAAGTGAAAATGCAAGTTTCCCTCTATAACGTTGAAACCTCTTAAAGATTAACTAAGAAAATAAAGAGTGTTTTGATGTCTTCTAATGATTGTCTGTGGGAAGTGGGGAGCTTTGGAAAACATTCTTTTATTTGTTTAATTCAGTAGCTCAGAGTAGGCTCTCTTAAATGCTATCTTAATGTGGTCTATTACATTTAATACAATTATCAGACATTAAAAACAGTGCAGAACAATCTAGGTCATTGAATTCTTTTGGCCTCTGCTTCTGTTTCTACAAGTACTCATTTAGCCTCAGTTCAGTTCAGTTCAGTCACTCAGTCGTGTCCGACTCTTTGCGACCCCATGAATCGCAGCACGCCAGGCCTCCCTGTTCATCACTATCCCTCGGAGATCACTCAGACTCACATCCATCAAGTCAGTGATGCCATCCAGCCATCTCATCCTTGGTCGTCCCCTTCTCCTCCTGCCCCCAATCACTCCCAGCAACAGAGTCTTTTCCAGTGAGTCAACACTTCGCATGAGGTGGCCAAAGTACTGGAGTTTCAGCTTCAGCATCATTTCTTCCAAAGAAATCCCAGGTTGATCTCCTTCAGAATGGACTGGTTGGATCTCCTTGCAGTCCAAGGGACTCT